>CAUYSK010056407.1:0-12321 GCA_963575035.1 Avahi laniger
ACAAATATTTCTTGACACCTCTTTTCACATTCCAATGTTAAAATAACATTAAAGGCCGGCACCGTGGCTCACGCCTGTAATCCTAGCTCTCTGGGAGGCCAAGGCAGGCAGATTGTTTGAGCTCAGGAGTTCAAAACCAGCTGAGCAAGAGCGAGACCCCGTCTCTACTAAAAATAGAAAGAAATTAATTGGACAACTAAAAATATATAGAAAAAATTAGCCGGGCATGGTGGCGCATGCCTGTAGTCCCAGCTATTCGGGAGGCCGAGGCAGGAGGATTGCTTGAGCCCAGGAGTTTGAGGTTGCTGTGAGCTAGGATGACGCCACGGCACTCACCCTAGCCCGGGCAACACAGTGAGACTCTGTCTCAAAAAAAAATAAAAATAAAATAAAAAATAAAAATAACATTAAAAACCTAGTTGCTTTCAGGCACATCAACCCAAAATTTATTATTCTTTCAAACCTGCTTTTTCTATAAAACTTTCTTTATTAAAGCTGTTATATATAAAAGAAATCTACAACAAAAATGATGAAATTTATTTAAGTAAGTTGGTATCATTAGGTAAAAATGAACTTTAAATTTTAAAAATCAAAATAGAGAAAATTGAGAAATAGCACTCCAAAATTGTGATTTTTAAATTGTCAAATTATACTGGCACACACAGAATTTATCAATACTAACAATAAAAGTGGTTTGAAGCACCTACTTTTTATTAATTTTCTTTAGAAAACCCAGAGTTGGAGACAAAACTTAAATTTGCCTAACAAGCTAAACAGGCCTAATAGGCCAAAAATAAATAAACAAACTCTAAATATCTGAGAAATGAACAGAAACTCTGTACATTATTGTAAATATCCCAAGCTTCACAATAATAGTTCTAAAACCCTGAACATCTCTGATAAATATGCACAGATATTTAAAGTCACATAAAAATTGGCAACACTCCCATGATGTACAAAATTACCAATATATGACAAGCTTATATGATAACAAATATTTTTTTCCAGCCAATTTGTTGTTTCTGGAGTCTCTAGCACATTCTGACACATGGTTGGTAGGTGTTTGAGAAATGTTAATTCTCCTCTATTTATCAGTATGTCTGCAGTATTGTTAAAGGAAGAAAATGCTGACAAAGATGTGTGAGACTCATCTCCAAGCCCAAACTATCCCCAAATAGGGTCTATTGGGAAAAGTCCAATTATGGGAAATCAAAGAGGAAGGTTGCCATGAAGTGCTTTGGGGTTGTTGATGGAAGAAAAGAGTAACAAAGAGACAGAGGCAGTGATGGACACTAAGGGAGAGCCAATCAATGCATCACATTGTACAGTGGTCCAATAGTCTAGGTTGTACCCCAAAAATTAATTATAATAAGGCCTAGGGGTCCCAGAGGCAGAGCTTGAAACCAGCAGACAAAATGGATGGGACGGAAGCTAAGCTGTGAATGCTGAGTATCTTGAGACTTTTTTTTTTACTAAACCAGACACGAAACCAGACATGAATCCTCACTGTGGTCAGAAAAGACTGGGCAAAGCCCACCAGAAGCCTCTGATGTCTAACATATGTATGATCCTGCAGTAGAAAAGGTTGACTCAATAGTCCAACGCAATGCAGTAGAAACACGTCTTTAGGAAAACTCAATTTCTTTTACATGGATTTTGTGTTCAGCAGACTTCGACTATGAATGTTTTCCAAAGACTTTATCACTAAGAATGAGATATACCAGTGAACATAAACATTGTGGTTTTAATGACCTAAATATACAAAATTATAAATTATAACTTTGTATTACAGTTTACTGCCCACTCATAGAGTCTGGCCACAGCTGAATTAAAAGTCACCGGGAATCCACATTTAAAGGCATAAGACACCAGTTGCTATGCTTTGAGTGCCCTCCTCCAAGGCTCAGCCCGAAACAGCTTGCCAGCCTCACATTCCTGCAAATGTATTCTGTGCTTGGATGTCAGTGGTTACCACCAAACTCTCAGAATCCAATAATCAAATTTTTTTTCACATGGTTAGAGGCAATTCTGTTTGGGGAGTTGTTAAGAAGCTTTGTTTCTCTCCCAAGGATCCATTATTAGTTGTTAAATGTCTCAGTCTTGCTGGTCCCGGTTGCTGGGGTAGTGAGCTGTCTGTTGTTAGGCAGTGGGGCAATAGCTCTACCCCAGAAGACAGCTGTGCCACCTTTATTTGAGAAGCCTATAGCCAAAGGTTTTTTTCAAGATGGAAGAAAGGGGAAGACACTGCTAATTTGGCTCACTGTTTCTCTTGGTCAGATTTTTATTTGCAAAGCTTTGGTCTCGATTTAGAGAAGGTCTCTGCCTTAGTAAAAAACAAACAATGACCTTATCCTGGCAGCTCCATGCCATCAAGTTAGAACTTGCAGACGAGCCATGAGGGCGTATCCAGTCTTCAAGTGGGCAGACTAGCCCTTGAGTGATTCAGATTGTGTTTACCCAAAGCCATCAACAGTTCCGGCAAGGTCAGCAGTTTGCTAACAGCAGAACTCAGTCTGCTGAGTGGTTAGTCGTATTGGTTTTGGATGGTGAGGAGGAAAATCTTCTAGTCAAAATGTATGATTTGTAATCAAAACGTTCAGATGATTTTGGTCTTGACTACTTTGGCATGACGGAATAATTAAGAATATAAAAACACAGCCCAACCTTTATGGACAAGATCTTGTTTTAAAACAGGGTGTTAAACCACCACACCAAAATATTGGCTGGCATGCAAAACCAGTCAATATTCCTAAAGCCAAATTAACAGGGTGTCTGACTGTATGTCTCTTCTTACTACATAATGGCTTGGAAATCAGACAGACACCTTTAAGCCCAGATTCACCACCTACAATCTCTGAGATATTGAGCAAGTCACAAATCTCTCTGAGCTTCATTTTTCTTATATAGAAAATCGGGATAAGATTCACTTAACAAGTAGTTATTGGGTGCCTAATATTAATCAATCATCCTTTTAGGTGGTGGGGATACAGAAGTGAAAAAAAAAGATAAAAATATCAGCCATTATGAGGCTTAGATTTTGCTATTCAAGATTCTTTGGAAATGTATAAGAGGTAACAAAACAAATATTAATATAATGTTATTAATGCATAGTAGGTAATTAACGTCAGGTCCTCCAGCTAACCCCCTCATTCAATTTTGTTTCACTGTAAGTGCTATGAAGAGGGTAGGAGAAAATACGGTACATCACTTCTGAACTGTGTTTAGAAATCAAAAACACCAACCTCGCTTAGACCAATATTTTTTCAAATTTCAGATTGTGACATATTAGTGAGTTGTAAAATCAATTTCATGGGTTAAGGCCACCATTTTTCTTAAATTAAAAAATAGAATAGAATGGGACAGAATAGAACAGAACAGGGAGGACCGGATAGGATGGGATGGGATGGAATAGAAATATAGTAAGGCTGGGCATTAATCCCTAAAGATTTTGTTTCAGTTGTGAATGTGTATGCATGCATGCCTGCATGTATGTGTGTGTGTTTGTGTGTGTGCAGGTACAGTGGGTCAGAACAGAAAATGCACTTCTGACTGTAGGTCGCAGGCAAAAAAATTTGAAAGCCACTGATCTATACACAGTTTAAAAATAAAGAAAAGGAAATTTTCCTCCTACTTTTGCTATTATCCTCAAATACCTAACTTCTTTACCTAGTGTTTGCAATCATGACTACTATAAAAATGTACATAAAGGTAAATTAGTTTTTTAAGAAAATGAAAAAACATTCTGTAAAATAGAAAACATTTTGAAAGTTATTTCCTGTAGTTCCGTATACTGTATTTCCCAGCATGGCCCAAAAGTGGAACTGACAGAGAGGGAAACAGGCAAGGGGTATACTTGTCCCTCTAAGTACATTTTCCAAAAGTGACACCTTCTCAATAGTTTCTAAATTCATATGTTTACAAGAGGGTGTTTGAAAGTGTTATAAAGAAAGTCAGAGGGGGATGAGGAAACATTGCCTAGCAGGAAGAGAGACTGGACAAATGATGCAGTCTTCCTTCCCTCCAAGCAATGCAACATGTCTCTCCCAAACTCCCATACATACAATTGTGCTCCACCTCCAGGGACACTACCTCCGCTTTTAGAGGCTTGCCATTTCTCTGTCCCAGCTGAGAATCACCTACCCTGGGTAAAGAATACTGGCTCTAAGCCATGACCACATTTTTTCCACCAATCTTACTCTCACACCTTGTCCACTTTGTGAATCACCCATTTTTGCGAACTAACCTAAGTGAACCTAGTCATGAACAATAGTAGGCTTTTTTGATAAATATCAATTGCCTCTAAATAGCAGATGTTCTTAATAATTTGTGTCTCTTCCCAGAATAACATTTTTATTGCAAAAAAATTAAATGCATGGAGAATAAAAAGGAAGCTAAATATATTGAAATATAATTATTGAAATATTCTAAATATTTATGATATAAAAATACATGCAATTCTCTACAAATAAATTAAAAATAGACCTACTAGGTTTACTACTACTCAAAATAATAAAATTAAATGACATGTTGAGTTATCTGCAACGTCAGTAATATGTCATAAAAATAAACCCAGTTTCTATTAATTACAAAGGAAAGTTAATAATACCAGGGTGTGTTGCCTATACTCATAATTGAAAGAAATTCTATATTTAGTTAGAGTTAGTGAAAGTGAAAACATAATTCTTCTTCATATTCAAGATCATGGACTCTACCTATGCAAAGGGTCCATGGACTGCAGGTTAAGAACCCGTGATTAGAGGCAGGACAAAGCTCTAGATCTCTCCACAACCTCACTGTAAGATAACAAACAAGGCAAATATCTGAAAGAATCCTGCCATTTAATTCACAGGTAGGCCCAAGACAATATGTATCCTGTTCTTTAAACTTAATGAAATCCCAGGTCTGTCTTTTGAAGAAGGTCTGACAGCACCTTGGAAAGGCTTACCCAAGCCAAATGTGACAAAATTCGCACATCATGATTCAACTAATCCTCATTTAGAGTCAGACATCCAAGAATATTTCAAATTAGTGACTGAAGACAGTACTTCTTAGGAATCACATGCAGGGCCCTATTCACGGCTGCCGCATACAGCTGAGTTTGTTGAGCACTGCATAACCCTGCAACCAAAAGAAGCAATCCTGTTGCCATTTCTAAAGTTATAGATACTCCTAAGGGTAAAAACATTCCTAGGGGTAAAGACATTCCTAAGGATATAGCTGGGCTCTTTCATTCTTATACCTTGTTCCAAGTGGCAATACTCAAAATATTTAAAATAAAAAATGGCATAGACCACACAATCAGAATGGATGCTAACTATAAACAACTATAGTCTATGTGCCGTATAATGCTATTTGGTTAACAACAGATCAAATATACAATGGTGGTCCCACAAGATTATAATAGAGCTGAAAAATTCCTATCACCTAGTGAAATCGTAGCCATTTTAATGTCATTACACAATGCAGTATTCACGTTTGTGGTGTTGCTGGTGTAAATAAACCTGTGCTACTGATCATATAAAAGTATAGCACATTCAATTATGTACAGTACATAATGCTTGGTGATGATAATAAGCAACTATGTAACTGGTTTATGTATTTTCTATATTATACTTTTTATCATGTTTTCAAGTATATACCTGCTTATTTAAAAAAAAAAAATGTCAACTGAAAAACAGCCTCAGGCAGGTCTTTTGGGAGGTATTCCAGAAGAAGGCATTGTTATCACAGGAGATGACAGCTCCATGCCTGTTATTGCCCCTGAAGATAAGACTTGGAGGGGGAAGACAGTGATATTGATGATCCTGACCTTGCGTAGGCCTGAGCTAATGTGTGTGTCTTAGTTTTTTTTTTTTAAAGTTTAAAATGGAAAAAAAAAGATAGAATATAAAGAAAGAAAATATTTTTGTACATCTGTACAATGTGTTTGTGTTTTGAGTTGTGCTATTTACAAAAGAGTCAAAAGTTTAAAAAATTGAAAACTTTTATAAAGTAAAAATGTTACAGCAAAGATTAATTTATTATTGAAGAAAGAAAACTTTTTCATAAATTTAGTGTAGCCTAATTGTACAGTGTTTATAAAGTCCACAGTAGTGTGCAGTAACGTCCTAGGCCCTCACCCTCACTCACCTTTCACTCACTGACTCACCCAGAGCAACTTCCCATCCTGCAAGTTCCATTCATGGCAAGTGTCCAATACAGGTACACCATTTTTTATCTTTTATACCGTATTTTTACTGTACCTTTTCTATGTTTAGATACACAAATACTATTGTGTTGCAATTGCCTACAGTATTCAGAACAGTAACATGCTGTACAGATCTGTAGCCTAGGAACAATATAGGCTATACCATACCGTCTAGGTGTGTAGCAGGCTTTACCACCTAGGTTTTTGTAAGTACACTCTATGATATTCACACAATGAAGAAATTTCCTAATGATACATTTTTCAGAACATATCCTCTTATCATGAAGTGACATGTGACTGTATATATATTTTCCCTCAAATCTCCATTTAGTTTTCTCACTGACTCACCCAGAGGAGCTTCCAGTCCTACAAGCTCCATTTATAGTAAATTCCCTATACAGATGTACCATGTTTGGCCTTTTACACCATATTTGTATTGTACTTTTTCTATTTTTAGATATGTTTAGGTGCACAAATACTTACCATTTTGTTAAAATTCAGTACAGTAACATACTATACAGGTTTGTAACCTAGGAGCAATAGACTATACCATATAGCCTAGGTGTGTAATAAGCTAGCCCATCTAGATTTGCCTAAGTACACTCTATGATGTTCACACAAAGAAGAAATCACCTAATGATGAGTTTCTCAGACTGCATCCCCATTGTTAAGCAACACAAGACTGTAGTGTAATCATGACAGTATATCCTAGCTGAATTTCGACCTTGCAAGAATGGAGTATCTTGTAGACCATCCCCATATCTTCACCACTAATTTCACCATTTCTAACCTATAATATACTCATTTATAAAGCCTGCAGTATTGATCAGAAATCAACACAGGTAAAATATTCAGAGTAGCCATCTATAGAATGTGTCCTCTTGATTAAAAGCTAGTTAAGGACTTCTGGAGAGTGTATTCCAGCAACTATATTTGATATATGGATGAAAATGAATGCAAATGCAGATATATATATCACACAAACTATACTGAAAGTTTTTCTAAAGAAATACAAATCAATACATAATTATCATTACTTTGATATAAAAAAAAACCTATTAACCTGCCCAACTATTTTTGAAGCAAGAAAGATCCCTTATAATTATCATTGGAAGGAATTCAAAGAAAACTTTACATTTAAGTTTGAGCATTGCATTTTCTCTCCACAGATAGTATTTTACAAGCTTTGGGAAATCCCCAAAGTGTCATCAAGTTTTAAAGGAATCAAATCCAGCAGTGAGATCCTGTCATCCTTTTTATGAAGCATGAAGGGATATAGTTTTTAAAAATCTGTCTAGAAAGACTAAAATAGATCAAAGATTAGAGTATGGAAAGATCATGATGAAAACAGAGATGTAAAAGAGGATAAAGTTGTTGTTCTTTTAAAATGACAAGTTTGAGTGTGCATGAGAGAAGACATTAGTACAGCACAATTCAAGAAGCAGAGAAACACAAAGAGTGAGATTGAAAAGGAAGATATCTGGGCATAGATAGATTTCTATCTTCCCCCTCTGATATCAAAGCTACCTCAAGCACTCAGACAGCAGTTCCACATCCCATTACACTGCAACTGATGAAATACAGTTAAAAAAAAAAAAATCAAAGTCAACATCATGTGGAGGAAATGCATGAAGGTGAGTACTCAGCTAACCTAGGAGTCAAAAAATAACCCAACCAAAACTCTCAAACAGTGTAAAACTATAAAGAGAAAATGGCAGCTATAAAAAAAGGGAGAAAAAAACTAAACTACTTCTGATCAAAAAATAATTTTAAATAAAGAGTAATATTTTTAAAAGCAGATACACTGAATCATGACCAAAACAAAGATAACTAGAGTGTTCAGGACTCAACAAATGGTCATGATGATAGTAGAAAACACCATTTTCTTTTCTTCTGGAACACAGCTAGACTATATTTCCCAGCATCCCCTGCTACACCGTGAACCATGTGACTGAGTTCTGACCAGTTGACTGCAGATGAAAGTGACAAACCTCACTTTAGATCTGGCCCACACAAACCATTTATGCATACGTTCATACTTTTTTCATCTTCCACAGGATTAGCAGTTGGAAAAGATTTTGAGGGCCTGCAGAAAAGCAGGACCACGAGGAACCTGGGTTCCTAAAAAAAAATGCATAGAGCAAAAACAGTGCACAAAAAATATGCTTAACTATGAATGGAGAAATTATACGCAAACTTTTTGTTACCTCTCTCCAATTTCCTTTGCTTCTCAAAATTTGTATAATAAGCAAACATCATTAAATATTTGTTTTATGATCTAGTAAGTTAATAAATAAAAAAGCAAAAAGTATTAACTTTTAAAAGTAAATTATTTCCACTTTCTTTTGATAATTCCAGATGGTACAATTTTGGGGTAATTGTTCACTAATATATCCCTAGCAGCCACGGCAGGGTTAGGAATGCTGTCAGAATTCACTAAATCTAGTTTGAAAACATGAATAGTTTCTGGTATCTTTAATATTTTGATTATTTATCGATGCTTCTCTTAAAATGTGTTAGTCTCAACTAAATAAAATACTTGCAACAAAAAAAAATACTTCCCACACTCTCTTCATGGTACAAAGTACCCTGTGACTATTATCCATACTCTACATCTGGGACTATTTTTCTACAAACGTGGCCAAAAATTGCATTTGAGATTTTTTTGTTTTTGTTTTTAGAAGGAACATCACACTGTTGTCTCATATTGATCTTACAATCAACTAAAACCCTCAAGTCTTTTTCACATAATTTGCTGTCAAGGCTGATTTCCCTCATTCTGCATTTGTACAATTGATTTTTTTTTTTTTACCTCAAATGCTGGACTTTGAATTGATCCTTGCTAAGTTTTATCTTATTTGTTTTGATCCATTACTAGAGTCCATTGAGATGCTCTTGAATCCCGAATTCTGTAATCTTGTATATTACCTACCCCTCTGCATATGTATTCTGATAACTTTATTACATTCTAAGTCTCCAAAGTTGTAGATAAAACTATTAAATGGATATGAGGCAAGAGGAGAATTCTGCTGAACACCATTAGAAATCTCATCCAGGGTAACAGTGACCCACCCATCAACAGTCTTGGAACAAGTATCATAGAATATTAGATTTGAAAGTAATCATCAAGCTCATCCAACTTCTAAAATTTGTACCTGCCCCATGGCCTATTAGTTGTTTAATGCATTTATTGCTCCATCTGTACAGACATGCTCATTACTTCCTTTCTATCCCCATTCCACTTTTTTAGAGGAAAAATTCTTTCTTGGAAAATCTACCCCACTTCACCCCAGAGAGAGCAGCCCCATTTACTAATTTACGACTTCATCTCCCTGCCTTAAGCTGATCAGAATAAGGAAGGACACCTAACAGAGTACAAAGATGTCTAGAAACTAAGATGTATTCATCTATTCAATAAATATTAATACTACCTACCATGTACCAAGCAGTGTTCTAGATTCTTGCAATAAACTAATGATCAAGATAGACAAAGACTCCTGCCCTTGTGGAATTTAAATTTTACCAGGGAGAAAAAGATATATATTAAATATAACATATAAGTAAATTATATATTAAGGTGGAAGGTTATAAATCCTATGAAAAAGAGGAAAAATAGAATGGTATAAAGGGTATTATAAGTGAGAAGTGCAATTTTAAATGGGTTGTGTAGATACTCATTGGGAGGGTGACATTTGAACAGAAATTTGGAGTAGATGAGGAATGAGCCAGGCAAATTTCTGGGGAAAGAACATTTGTGCAGAAGAAACAACCAGTGCAAAGACACTGCTATGATTTGTATATGGTTTTTTTGTCGTCACCAAATCTCATTTTGAAATTTGGAGCCTAGTGAGAGGTGTTTTGGTCATGAGGTGGAGCCCTTATGAATGACTTGGAGCTATTCTTGCAGTAGTGAGTGAGTTCTCACTCTCAAGAGACTTAATTGCTTCTTGGGGAATGGATTAGTTCCATGAGAGTGCATTGTTATAAAGCCAGGACACCCCTTGGGTTTTGTCCCTCTTCTCGTGTGTCCGCTTCCACTGTGGCCTTCTCTACCATGTTTTGATGCAGCACAAAAGCACTCACCAGAAGCTGAGCAGATTATGGCACCATGCTTCTTACACAGCCTGAATAACTGTGAGCCAAATAAATCTCTTTTCTTTATAAATTACCCAACCTTAGGTATTCATTTATAGCAGCACAAAATGGACTAAGACAGACACTAAGGAAAAGGGTAACTGTCACATTCAAGGAACAATAAGAAAATCAATGCAGTTGCAGCAGAGTGAATGATTTGGGGGAAAGAGTGGAATGTGAGATCAAAGATGTAATTATAGTCATCATAAGGACTTTAAGACTTTTAATGAAAGGAAAAGTATTCCATGGTTTTGAACAGAAGAGTAGCATAATCTGATTTACATTTTAAGAGGATAACTTTGGCTACTGTGTCTAAAATAGAAAAGTAAGAACTAGTAGGACATTATTTCTGTAATCTAAGTGAGACATGGTGGCTTGAACTAGGGTAGTAGCAGTAAGGAATGGGTAGTGGCAAGAAATAGTCAGATTCTACATTTATTTTGAAGTTAAAATCTACAATGTTTTCTAACAGGTTGCACATGGTTGTGAAAGAAAGAGAAGATTCACGCCAAGGTTTTTAACCTGAAAAACTGGACAGTTGGAGTTAGCATCAATTATGACAGGGAATGCAAGAGATGGTGGAGGTTTGGGATGGGAAAGGAAGATCAGAAGTTTATTTTTATTTATTTTAGGATAAGTATGGAGCTTGGAAGAGAGGTCCAGGCTAGTGATATTTTGAAAGTTATTAGCATATAAGTAGTTTTTAAAGCCATGAGATTCAATGAGCTCAAAAAGGATGAGAGTAAATCTAAGGGCTGAGCCTTGAGGCACTGTAACACTAAGAAGGAGGAAGAACCAGAAAAAGATATTAAAATGAAGCAATCGGTGAGGTAAAAAGAAAGCCAAGATAGTGAAGTAGACTGGAAGCCAATGAACAAAAAGTGCTAGAGAGAGGAGGAAGTATTCAACCATGTCAGGTGATACTGTTAGATCAAGTAAAATGGCGATTGAGAATGGACCACTACATGTAGTCAGGTGGAGGTTATTGCTTATCTTGACAAGAGTGGTTTTAATGGTCATGAGCCTGAAGACCTGACCAGAATGGTTTGAGGAAATGTAAGAAGAAGAATTGGAAATAAGAAACTCAGATAAGATTAAAGGAACTTTGTTCCAAAGGACAACAAAGAAATGGAGCACTAATTGTTGGTGGACGTTTAGAAGAGAGTTCTAAAGAATTGAAAAATAACAAATGAGAATGATCCTATGGAAAGGAAAAATGATGTTGATAAAGGTAAGACAGAAGAGAATTGCTGAGGTAATGCTGGAATAAAAGGAGATATAATCTAGTACCCAAAAGGAGAGAAGAGTTTTAGATAGGCAAATGGAAGGCAGAGTAAAAGAGTTCAGATGTTGTTGGTAGGTGGATGGATGTAGTGGTGGAATGTATGGAAGTTCTCTTCTGATATTTTCTCAGTAAAAACAAAGCCATGTTCATCAGTTTAGAGTAAAAAATGGGGGAGAAGATGTTGAAATTTTAAGGAGGAAGACAAGGTAAAATATTTATCTAGAATAATAGGAAAATAAATGGATAAGAAATTCTTTTTTTTTTTCTTTTTGAAACAGAGTCTCGCTCTATTGCCTGGGCTAGAGTGCCATGACATCCGCCTAGCTCACAGCAACCTCAAACTCCTGGGCTCAAGCGATCCTCTTGCCTCAGCCTCCCGAGTAGCTGGGACTACAGGCATGCACCACCATGCCTGGCTAATTTTTTCTATATATTTTTAGTTGTCCAGCTAATTTCCTTCTATTTTTAGTAGAGACGGGGTCTCGCTCTTGCTCAGGCTGGTCTTGAACACCTGACCTCAAATGATCCACCCACCTCAGCCTCTCAGAGTGCTAGGATCACAGGCGTGAGCCACCACGCCTGGCCATAAGAAATTCTTGATTGCCTGACAGCAATAAAGGCTTGCTTGAAATTCTCAGTCATGAATTTATAATGAAACTAGCCAATGTGATTGTGAATTTTTCTCTAGCCATGTTCAACAAAAAAACTAAATTAA
>CAUYSK010056409.1:0-13772 GCA_963575035.1 Avahi laniger
GACAACTAAAAATATATAGAAAAAATTAGCCGGGCATGGTGGCACATGCCTGTAGTCCCAGCTACTCAGGAGGCTGAGGCAGAAGGATCACTTGAGCCCAGGAGTTTGAGGTTGCTGTGAGCTAGGCTGACGCCACGGCACTCACTCTAGCCCAGGCAACAAAAGCGAGACTCTGTCTCAAAAAAAAAAAAAAAAAAAAAAAAAAAAATATAAATATATATATATAAAATGAACACAAAAAAATGCCAGTCTTAAATCAGTTTTTCAAATTTCATTAAATTTCTTGTGTATTTTATGAAAAGTAACAATAATTTGAAGTAAGCTGAATATTTTCCTTTAATCTACATAAAATAAGTACAATGTTTAAACAAATAAGTTTGAAGTTTCTCACAATTACCACACATCAGTCAAACTGCCTAATGCTAGTTACTTCTGACTAGCTCCTTATAAAAGATATCAGGCACTTTGTTTCTGAGTATTTCAAAATTTGCAAAGCTCAAATCAAACTTTGAAAGTAGGTGTCAGTTTGTGTGTTAAATGTAAGAGGACAATTATGTATCTCTATGAGAAATATGTAGGTTGATGTAGGGGCATATAATACATTGACTAAAATAAAAATTGTTCACAATACTATAAAGCCTTAGAATGTTTCCTAAACAAAGGTCTGGAAGAGGGAATGGTTGTGAAGATTGTGAGCTTCTGAAGCTACAGTCTTTTGTTTCCATAGTTTTTTTTTGTTTTTAACTTCCTTATTAGTAACATTAAAGGAGCACTTACTCTGTTTATTAGACAGACTTGTTTGATTGAAATATCAGTGTGGAAATAACTCTTTTGAAAAATTAACAATTGGCTTTACTAATTTTTTTTAGATCTAGTGCCATAAGAGTAAATTCATCTCAGCCTTTTATACTGTCATTAACAACAATAAGAGTAAATTCACCTCAGACTTTTAAACTGTCATTAACAACACAAAAGAAAAAAGTTTCATTTATACCAGAATTTCACGAAGGGGAAACACTAAAGTATTCCCAGCTCCCACAGGTAAAAAAGAAAAAACTTGCTCAAGAGAGAGAAGACAGGACTAAATTTCATTTCTAATTTGTATGATTCAGTTGAAATGGCAGAAGAGAGAGAGGGAAAAGTCAAATTCTTGAATTCTATTCCATATTAATGACAGACTCCACATGAACAAAACTCGACCAACATGTTTAACATCTTATATTCACCTGCAGACCTCAGTAAGGAGACTATTACAGATGCAGGGTCAGAGAGATGTAGCTTCTTCCAAAACAGAGGAATACAGCCAACTCCACAAGGGTGTGGGAAAGAAGGAAGATGATCAAAATATTGAGGGAAATAAAACTGCGATTTTTAACATCAATGGCATACAGGAAGGACTTCTGGCTTTTTTCTCTAAAACACAAAAATGTAATGAAGACTCAAAGATATAAGAAGGTAACTGTGAAATAAATATAAAATTCAAAATAGCTAAAATTTTATATAATATTTTGTCAGCTGGAAAGTATTACATGAATATTAGTTTTTGTGATTATTTTGTAACCCAAAGTAAACATCACAAAATATATTAGTTTCCTTATTTCCTTTCTGATTTCATTCTGTGTATGTTATAATTTCTGCTTACTTACACATCCTATTGGTTTTGTTTCTCTGGAAAACCCTGACTAATACAGCCACCATTAGCCAAATACATTCCCAATGTTTGCAGTGATCAAAGTAGATAAATCAGTATATTACATATTTTAAAACTATAAATATTAAACCTTTTCTTTTACAAATGTACAGCTCCCTATAAAGTAAATAAATTCAAATTAAAATTATTGTAAGAACCTATTACATACTTAAAATAAAATCCAATATTATGTAAACTGTGGGGAAATTGTACACACAGGTTGAGCATTTCGAATCCGAAAATTCAAAATCCAAAATGTTCCAAAATACAAAACTTTTTGAGCGCCAACGTGATGCCACAAGTGGAAAATGCCACACTCAGCCTCATGTGACCAGTGGCAGTCAAAATGCAGTTAAAACTAGGTTTGATGCACAAAATTACTTAAAATGTTGTATAAAATTACCTTTAGACTATGTGTATAAGGGGTATATTAAACATAAATAAATTTGTGTTTTGACTTGGGTCCCCTCCCTAAGATATCTCATTATGTATATGCAAACATTTCAAAATAAAAAAAAAAATCTGAAGTCCAAAACACTTCTGGTCCCAAACATTTTGGATAAGGGATGCTCAACCTGCATATCACATGCTGGTGGCACTTAAATTAGTTTGATCTTTTCTATTATAGACTGTGATCTCTCAAAATGTTTCAAACCTATAAAAATTCTTATTTTGTTCTGGTTATTTTGTTTTAGAGAACAAACTCCTTGGTAATATCATAAAAAAATAATTTGTACTAAGATGTTCTCTGCATCTCTGTGTACAAATGTGGAAATCTAGAAGAAATCCAGGAGAGAAACTTCAGGAGAGGTAGCAGTAAAATGGAAGATTTTCATGGCATGTAAATGGTCAAAAGCAACACATGGAAACATGCAGATGAAATAATGTTAAGTTAAAATAAAAGAACTGAACACAATATTCACATGATAAAGATTGAACATGAATTTGCAGTGATGTAAACTGAGCTAATAGTCATTTGGTTCTTTGAGAAACTGTAGTCATCCTGTTAAACTATAATCAAGCAAACTGCAGCATTACCAATAAGCAGAATTAAATTCTTAAAAGCATATGCCACAACCTGTAGAACACCTGGAAGCAAAGCCTGAAGCTATCACAGTAGAAAATTTGAATACCTGAAATTCTAGCTCACAGGAATTTTAGCACCTGTGGCAAATTAATAGAAAAATATCTGTTGAAATTTTCTTTTCTTCTCCCATCAGTTACATGAAATATTTGCAGTTGAATCCTGCTGTAGTGCTAGCCTATCAATGTACCATGTAGGCAGAATTACAAAGCTAATATTTTTGTGATGTAAACTGCATTTCTGTTCAAAGACTTCCTATACATCTGGTAGTGTTTTAATTGTTTATTCACATTTGTGTACATCTTCTCAGACTCTAAAGCAATTGTCACATATTTTAGTCTTCTAATCTTTAGAAAAGTCCAATACAAGATCTCTGTCCCACACAATGATATCAAAGGCACAGAATTAGTTCTGAAAAGAATGCTGGCACAGATAAGAAATCAATAGTTAGTTACTCCAAAAGAGGGAAATAATGTATACAAACCGTATCTGTGCATCATTATTGGTGTATTTGCTTAAATAATACATTTCCATGAAATAAAAATGGATGACTTTTGATTAAAATTTTCCTCCCCTTGGCCTTTTATAAGTCTTAGTTTGGTACCAGTTTTTTTTTTCTTCTTATTCTTACCTATCATGGAAAGGTCTTTACTGAAATATGTATTGATCTTTGGACCCCACAGATTTAAGAAAGGGTGATATTCCATAGATCCCCAAAGAATACACCATTTCATCAAAATTACAAAATAACACAAAGAGATGTTAGGCTTTTTGACAAAGCAGTCCACAGAACATTCCAAATAAATTAAAGATAATAATAGCTAGCACTTACTGAGCATTTACTGTATGCCTACCAGTGTTTTGAGTGTTTTACATGCATTAATTCATTTACCAGTAACCACAACCCTACAGAGACTCTCATTGTCCCCATTTTATAGATGAGGAAATTGAAGCCCAGAGAAGCTAAATCCATGGACTCACAACTAGAAGCTGACAAAGCCAGAACTGAACCCTGGCAATCTGGCTTGAGTCATGCTCTCAATCTCTACAGAATCGATACTACATTGCCACTGACCACGCTAGTAACGATGATAATGAGATGATTACTGTTAATAGCAATGAAAATAATTACTACCTATTGAATATTTATGATATATATATTGAGCTAAGCAGTTTCACCTGTTACCTTATTTAATCTGCATATCAATTTTACAGAAAGTGCCAATACACTCATTTCTGAAGTGAACTGACAAGCACAGAGACCATGAATAGTTCAAGTGCTCTGGGCAAGAAATGGTGAACTTTGAGACCAAGCTTTTATTCTTTTCAGTTTTAAGAGAACCTATTCAAGCCACACAACACCATTTAATCTTTTATATTGCTTCTAATGGATAGATTGAAAGAAATTTTATAAATACACATGTATACAATGTAAGGCACTTGCACTGTGGCTGACAGATAACATGTGGTCTCTAAATGGTAGTTATCACTATCACCACCCATAGTTTGCATATACTTCTATATTGAAGCATCATAGCATTATATTTATTTAAATATTTTATACACACTTACACATCTTCATTTCTTCTAGACATCAGCTACATGAGAACAAAGACATTATTTTTTTGCTTTTGTGTACTTAGTGTTTACAGCACAATTTCTGGTTCATAGTAAGTGCTCAGAAAATGTTTATTGAATTTTGCTAATCTGTGGTCCTAAAACCAATTTTCTTTTGTCCTAGAATTATCTCCCTGACCTTTATTTTCGGTTTTTCTCCAGGCATATTTTACCATTTATTGATTATGTATTATGTGTCAGAATAACATGAAGGGCTTGTTAAAACAGATTGCTGGGCCCAACCTCTAGAATTTCTGATTCAGTAGGTCTGAGATGTGGCCAGGGAACTTTCATTTCTAACAAATTTCCATGTGATGCTAATGTTGTTGGTCCAGAGTTTTGAAAAGTTCAGGCCTTCATCAGAAGAGAGGATTTATTCAAGGTAGGTCCTTATCAATGAAAAAAGAATGTGCTCAACAGAGTATTCACTTTTTAGAGTCAATCACAAATGTACACAGATACATACCATGTGCATGACACTAATGGAAGTACTATGAAAGAATCAGCCACTGCTCTCAAGGAACTGACATTTGGAACAACAGTAGATTTATGCCCAAGTGTGACTATAGAGTTACAGTAACAAACCTACTCAAACTCACATAACAAAAGGAGTGTTATTCCTCCAAAACCATCACTGTGGTAGGCTGCACAGTTATTGTACTAATTGCCCATTGCTCTAAACATTTTTGGAACTTTTCCTCTAAAATTGCCTTCAGAGCTTTTGGCACCTTCCAAATGGTCTAAATGGAGGCAAAATTTGGTGCTTTAAAATTAGAATTGATTTTTCGAAACAATCAAAATATGATGAACAAAATAAATGAATTATTTGGGGTCCAAACTAAGATATTTTATAAAATAATAAAACTGGCTTTTAAGTTGGGTGGCTCATCAACTGGCCGTAGAAACAATTTCAAATGAGAAGTATTAGAAATGTTTTTATAAATGGCACCTGTGATAGAATATGTGTTCAGATTTGGAAGTTATTTATACAGTAATACTGATTAGATGTATACATTCTAAGTATATTTGTTTTAAAATGATTTAAAAATTATTCCAACAGTATTTAAAAAAAACAGCAAACTAAAAATTCAGTAATAAGGAAATTGTGGTATAAATTACGGCATTCAATTCAATGGAATATTTTATAGCCATTAAAATGTTAATTATGAAGTCTAGAAAATAACAGGAAAATTTTTAACATCATATAGAGAAAATGCCAAGTTGTATGTAAACTATGATAGGCAATATAAAGTTTTACACACAAGGAATAGAGGAAATATGGGATAAAAGAAATAAGTTTGAATGGCAGCGGAAATAACAGGATTATTTTTTCTTTTGAACTTTCTCATTTTCATACAACTACAAAATTTAAACTTAAAAAAAATCAATCTTTACCTTACTACTGACATTTGCCAAGGCAACAGAAAAACACAGACAAGGCTAATCATAAACATTATGAGACTAAAGGTATAAATGTTTGTTTGTGTGTGGAATACAAATTATCAAACATGTCTGAAGGACTGCATATGTCTACAGGGACACCTTGAGAACAGATGCGTAGGGAGAAAGATTCCCCGATCGTTTGAGAATCTGAAGGTGTGTACAGTGACCTGGCATGTATTCATGGACGTGAAGGTGAGCACGGGTCCACACTCTCTGGAATGCTGTCGGATAGTGTGGCAAAAAGAACAGTGCTCGAGAAGATCTCTCTCATTTATACTTAAATGCCTTACTCACATCTCATTGGCTAGAAAAAGTCAGAGAGCCTCACCCAGACCCAAAGGAGCCAAAAAGTACAGTCCTTTTACGTGAAGAAGGTGAAGAGTTAGAAATATCTAGGAGCCAGCGCTAATGACTACTGTAGTGAGCCCAGAGTGGCTCAGTGAAGACAAAGGGTGTGCAGCGATCGCCATGAAGCTGAAACTGGGCACCACAGACAGACAGGAGAGACCAAATAAAGGATGGTGAAGTCATAACAGATAAACTCTGCAGCCACTCAAAACCATATTTTGAAGAATATTTAATGTCACAAGAAAATGGTTAAAACATGTTTCAAAATTATATATACACTCTAACCCCAATTTTGTATATATGTAAATTTATGCAGCAAAAAATGATCCCCCAAAATAGAGGAAAATGTAAAAGAGATTTTGTCTAGGTAGTGAGATCATGGATGATTTTTATGTTCTTCTTTACTTTTCAACATTTTCTGAATTTGAAAAAAAAGTAAATATTACATTTATAATCAGAAAAAACATGAAGCACTAAAATTAACATCAACCTATATGTTTTTGAGACAGAGTCTCACTCTGTCAACCCGCCTAGAGTGCAGTGGTATCATCATAGCTCACTACACCCTCAGACTCCTGGGCTCAAGTGATCCTCCTGCCTCAGCCTCCCAGGTAGCTAGGACTACAGGCATGTACCACAATGCCTGATTAAGTTTTTCTATTTTTGGTAGAGATGGGTCTCATTCTTGCTCAGCTGGTCTCGAACACCTGACTTCAAGTAATCCTCCCTCCTCAGCCTCCCAGAGTACTAGGATTACAGGCCTGAGCCACCGCGCCCAGCCTATAATGTTCTTAATTTTTTTTAAAAAGTCATAAGCTCAACTGCTTTTTTACCCTACCAACCTGGCTACAAAATGTCAACTTGAAAATTGCCTTATTCCCCATTTTTTTTCTATTTTTTTCTCTCAATACCTTTTCTAAGTAGTCTTAAACTGATTAATAGTGATGAGTTAAGCAGACAGATTTTCAAAGGATTAGATTCTGTTGTTAAGCTTTGAGGAATTAGTGGGTGTTCCTCCATTCATTTTTCAGTTTCAATTAATAATCTGGTTTAAGAAATTGGGAACTTAAACTTTTCTTTCAAAGAGAGAATACTTTTTAGGGAAAATAGAAGATGTAGGGAGGTATAAGAAGCATTGCCAAGAACTTAGGATTTGTACAAAATCCCACAACACAGACTGAATTCTTGTCAGGTGTCACGGTGAAAATAGGTGATGATAGGGAGTAAGCCCCTTTAAGGCAGAAGGGTGAGACTGTAGGACTGTTGGGTAGCTAAAATGTAATATTTAGTTGATGTAAAATACTTTCATCTGGCACTTTGAAGTAGGCAAATGCATTTTTTTTAACCACAAAGTATAAACAAGACATTAGTAAAATGCCATTTTATAAACATCTGGATAATGTGTTCCTAAAGCCTAGGCCTAAAGATTCAGGAATCAGCTGGCAATAATTCCAAATCCATCACTGATTAAAACACTTTTCAAACATAAAATCTCAAGTACTTGCTGTGGTTTCAGATTGCACTGGAACATTCTGTAAGATTTAATCGACTTCTTAAATACGATGGTGAGGTATAGCCTTAAACTTGAAGCTTGAATCTTAAAAGGTAAGGGTAAGTAACACCATCCAAAAATAGATAAAAGTTAACTCTAAAAAATAATTAGTAATCAAATGGAAACTATTATTTCAGCATTTAGAGCTATAATTTAACTTCTGTGAGAAATTAACACCTAAAAATATTTGAAGATCATATTAAAATGTCTTCAAATATCTAATCAATTCTCCATAATCTGCTCCCTTTTCAGGTAATTTCTGCTTTTAAGTATAGCAAAACAGATGTAATTTTAAAAGTTATTTTCCTAGTTTCCTTGTAAGAATATTATATAACCTAATAGGTCTCATTTGCTGGAAATTTTCCTAAGCTACCATGTGTAATGTCTTAAAACTGCCAACAGATTTGCTGAGCTTTTCGTGAGCCTTCTGCTTTTATTAAAAATAAATCATTTAACAAACCTATGATGACGCATATTCACCAATTACCAGAATTTAAACATTTGGCTACCAGGTTGACTTTGGCAACAAAGAAATTTCTAGCTCACTAAAAGGAGTAAAAAGAACTCATAGGTTAAATTAACTCATTCTGGCCACTTAATGACATAATTAGAAATATTAAGTCAATTCAAAAAACATCTATTGGGTACTTAGCTGAGCCAGGTTCTGTGATAGGCAATGGAGATAGGCTACATCTGGGAATAAAACAAATGCAATTCTTGTCCTCAAAGGAAAAAAAAATTCACATTTTCCCACAAGCTTGTGAAGATTTATATCCCAGACTAGCCTAGATGCCACTCTCAGGGTTTCTACCCTACTCCCTAGGACAGGCATTGTTTATATATTTATCTTTATATGGCTAGTGCTTAGTATACACCCCAGTACACAGTAGGTTCTTAATAAATATTTGATGAATAAATGAACAAATGGAGTGTAAAATATATATTATATAATAGTATTTCCATTATTATTAAATATGTCCATTGACTGGGGACCATGAATTTAATACTGACAACCTGAGTTTAGGAAAAATTCAACCTCTCCTTCTCATCTGTGCTCTAACTGTTCTCAAACACCATGGGTCTATTCAAAATCAATACCATCTGAATTTCTAACTAAGTCTGACAAAGAATCAGTCACATAGCAACTCTAGAAAAAGCTCAGCTTAGGAAGCAAGGGCATGTTACAAATCCTTCAAAGTCGGATGAACTGAAGTTGAGTAGAATAGGAATTCAATAAATGACTACCATCTGCCATCCACAGGGTAGCATATTGATCGTAGACACCAGGAAAGGTCCTGCTGGGCTCCTCCAGAGTTCACTTGCACAGGGCATGAGATACCTGGGTACAAATCTTCTATGTGCTGCTCAACACTAAATCAGATTCGTGTGCAGAGCCTTCTTTCTCTGTTCTTCCTCATGACAGAGCCAGCTTACTGTGGTGGTTTAATCAATCTCAACACCTGCCTCTCTACACCAGACAGACGAATAGGGTCTCACTGAGTGAGAAAGCTAAATTTTTCAAGTGTTCATACCAAGTAGAGCTCAGCTGTCATTTGGGGAACTATTGATTCTATGTTGAATCCTGGAAAGGCAGGGTCACCATATGAACCAGAGAAACCAAGGTTCAAGTTCAGTTTTTACATAAACAGTAAGACCTAGGGTAGCTTTCATGATCAGGCTAATCCTCAGATTCCTCATCTGTAAAATGGAGATGATACCTAGCTCAGAGAGATGCTGAATCTCTGGAAGGTTATGCAAAATGCCCAGCACCCTAACATTATGAATGTAAGCCATGATTATTATTCTACTTTGTGGGGCCACCTGCCTTCCTACACAACCAGACATGCGGAGCCCATACACTCCACTCAAGTATACCACTCATACCTTCCTCCACAGACCCCCACTCCCTGGCAATGCTCCAATTTTTATTATTTTAGTATTATTATTACTATTAATATCAGTAATAACACCTATTTTAATTGTCACTTAGAATTTACTAAGCATGTTCTCATTAATTTTATTTACTTTTCACAACAATCTCATAAAGTAGGAATTGTTACACAAATTAACAATGGAGACACTCTTGGTTCAAATTTAAGTAATTTTCCCCCTATCACACAAGTAGGAATGAAAGGATCTAGAATTCGAAGCAATACTTACAGTACATGTTTTATGAGGGAGACACGCTGTCTCGCACTCCTCTCCCCACACTGTGTGCCTCATCCCCATCCTACTCCTCCAATTACCTATTGGTGCTTATTTCCTTAGGCTTGAAAATATGGAGGACAGGTTCACTTAGGCTACAGTTTTAAATATTTCTAAAATAAATTTATTTACTCAAAATTAATTTAATAAACATTTATTGAG
Organism: Avahi laniger; assembly: GCA_963575035.1. NCBI lineage: Eukaryota > Metazoa > Chordata > Mammalia > Primates > Indriidae > Avahi > Avahi laniger. The sequence goes on from CAUYSK010056409.1 coordinate 10,102, forward strand.
GCACTGTTCCAGGTTTGGAAGATATGGCAGTAAATGTAGCACTTTATCATGGTTTCATGTTGCTTATAATCCTAAACTCAACATTGTTTTATCTTTGAAAATACAGAACATGTCACTGTTTTCTATAATGTAGCTCGGGTCAACATCCTGTACAAGGTTCCTATAAGCTTTAAGAACACAAACATGCCTCTTTAGACTCTTGATGAATCCATATAATCATAATCTCTGAAGTTTCTGTGGTCTACAGCCTCCTTCTCTCCTGTTAGGGAAAAGGAAAAGCTTTGGGTGGGGCCATGCATAACGTCTCAAAAACTTTAAGGAAACCAGAGAACCCCACATGGTAACATCTTCCATCCTCTCCAACTGAAAGAATATGGCCAGCGGATTTACCGACCCTGAAGAGTGGGAACTGGAGCAGGGTAGACATACTAGGTGCTTAGGTCAACTTGATGGGGGTGAGGCGCTGTAGGCCTCTGGCTCCAGAACAAACTGGTTAGGAAGCAGGACAGAAACAGTAAACAGTGTCCACCTCGTTCCAGTCCTTATCCTTGGCACAAACCATCCTTTTCCTGATTTCTCAATGTCATTCTTCTTACAGCTATTTTCATAAATGTCTGGTGTATGTCTGGACAACAGTAATGCTGGCTATTATCAGTTAGAGCCAGTTATTATATGGCCTATAATCATGAAGACCAATAATAATTACATACTATTAAAATATGTCAAGCCTGATTTGTTAGTAATTTTATTTGACGCCAACACCAAAACCACTCATGAGTTTTCAGTCTTCACAGTCTGTCGCTTATGCAGCATGATCATCTGCTTGCAACTTTAAAAGCCATTAAATGAGTTTCCAGTTGAGACCACCCATCCTCCACGGAATTCCTTGCAAATGCTGTCACTGAGATACTCTGGTGTACAGCTGCTTACCAAAGAAGAGCTTAACAAAGCTGTAACCAAGCATTAAAAGGGGAAAACAACTCCATCAGTTGGAACCAAAGCTTTTTCTGAAACACTAAATAAAATAGTATTATATTTATTAATGAAGTGAATATATCTAATACTACATTGTTGACTATGAGATTCCTGGGAATCCCTTTTCCTTTCCCACATTTCCCACCATGTACAAAAGAAATAAGCTTCAACAATTCAGCTTCAACTCTTCTTCCTTTTCCCTCTCACAGTCACCATGCATCTCTGCCTGTCCAACTTCACTACCTCTATTGCTTCCTCCCCCTTGCATAAACAGACACTTAGCCCAGGGTCAGCCTTCAGTTTTTTGCACTCTTTTTATACTTGTACCCCCTGGAAATTTATTCCTCTACCATACATTCAATGATAGAGTTATTTAAAGTCCTGCTGCCCACCCCAAGTCTAAACTTCCAACGTTGATCTCTCTTCCAAGTTCTTAACACTTGTCTCCAGTAACCTGACATCTCCACCTGGATTGGACTCCAAATCAAAACCATCATCCTTCCCCTGCTCCAAACATGTATCCTTTATAGTCCTATAACTGCTATTGGCTGAAACGCTAGAAACTAAGCTCTTTTATTTATTTCCTCCATCCCTAAATTGGTTAGGATTAGATTCTACTTCAAGTAACAGAATCTCAAAATACCATTGGCTTTGATAAATTAGTTTATTCTTCTCTCATGTAGAAGACTAGTGAAATTTAGTCAAAGGATGGTATGACCATTCTGTTCCCTGAAGTTCCCTGGGACTCAGGGTCCTCCCAGCTCATCTCTTCAAGATTCCTAAAGTCCAGATTAGCTGCTAGACCAAGACCAAGATGGCAGATAATCTAAATAGCAAGATGGAAGAAGTGATAAAAGGAAAAAGAAGTAAAGGGTGTGCCAACCTTCTTTTAGGTATGCAACTGCATGATATTTCTGGCCAGAACATAGTTACATAGTCACATATAGCCAACATGCATAAAAGGTAAATGGGGCCTTTATTTTAGATAGCCAGTTTCCAGCCAAAAATCAGGGATTTTATCAATGCGAAAAAATAAAGAACAGACATAGATGTTCAAGTGCCTGACACCATGCTCCATATCTAATTTTCCTATTCTTTTATGTCTTAGTGCTAAAATGAATCTGGTATTAGCACTATCAAAATAAAATTTCTAATTCTAAACCTTAATCACTCATTCCATAGTCAAAATTTTCAGTGGCTTTCCAATGCCTATAAAATTAAATCCACATTCTTAGTTAGCTTCCTAAGACCACCCAAAATTAATCACAAATTATTTTTCTGGTTTTATCTAACACATTGTCTAGAATTGAGACAGCCTTTTTACCAAAATAATTGCTACCATTTATTGAGCACCAGAGGGTTTACATAGATTCTAACCAATCTTCATACACACACACACACACACACACACACACACACACACACACACACAGAGAGAAATGCAAAATCAGCATTATTATCCCCATGTTAAAGATAAGTAATCTGAGATTCAGAAAGGTTAAACAACCTGGGCATAGTCCCATATTTATAAGTGGAAAGGCTGGAATTTGAAGACATAGTTGTGGCACCTCAAAGTACACTGTCCTCTGCGCCACCCATCCTACTCCCTATAGCACATTGCTAGTCATCAAATAAGCTGTCCCTCTGCTCATGCTGTTCCCTTCACCCACCATGCCTGTATCCTCCATCCCCGCTGAGATCCCATCACTTGTTGACATTCAAGTCATATTCCATGATAGGTTAAACTACTCTCTCCTTGTGAAAGCTTCTCTGATTTGTTTGTCCACCCTCCCTCTACTCCTACCTACAACAACCAAAAGTACTTTTCCCCTGAATGCCCACAGTATTTTATTTGTACTTCCTTTAAAGTCTTAATCCTATTCTATCATATGTTATGGTTGGCTCTATCCCAGCCTGCTCTCTCTATAGACTTCTCATTCCCAGAGTGCCAGATCTGTGTGTTTGTCATGCGCATGCCCATGTGGGTGGCAATGGGTGCCAGATATTCTGAGTAATAACCTAATTTTTATTTAATGAATAAATCTGTGTATAAACATATCATGTTAGCTTAAGAATAGATATATCTGTTTTAGATGTATCTCCATACACTGCTGAGCATGTTCTCTGCAAAAATTTCTGATGCCAGAATTAGCAAAGGGAAGTGAGACTGTGAAGAATTTGTCACACCCCAGTGATGTCTTTGTCATATACGTACGTCTTCAGGGTCACAATGTACTAATTCTGAAACAGAAGATCTTGTAAGCTTAGTGACCTAAACAACCTTCCTCAATTCCTATTGCTTTTTCCCTTTCCATTCAAATTTTGTCCTCTCAGCTCTGACCCTATTCCATTAACTTCTTGCCCTTGTCACTGCTCTTTCCAATTTTCTGCTTAGTCTTAGCCATAAAATTCTAAATTATTGGTAAAAAGCAAAACACCTTCTTAGACAACTGGACATACAGCTTTGCTTCTAACCAGAGTTTTTCTGTTTAGTTTCTATTTTCTATATGCTAAAATTCTCAAGCTGACTTAGAGTTGCAATCTAGACAAATTATACGATGCAGCACCAACAAAGATATCACAGTCTGCCAGGCGTGGTGGCTCACACCTGTAATCCTAGCACTCTGGGGGGCTGAGGAGGGAGGATTGCTTGAGCTCAGGAGTTCGAGACCAGCCTGAGCAAGAGTGAGATCCTG
>CAUYSK010056410.1:0-24064 GCA_963575035.1 Avahi laniger
AGCTCAGGAGTTCGAAACCAGCCTGAGCAAGAGCGAGACCCCATCTCTACTAAAAAAAATAGAAAGAAATTATCTGGACAACTAAAAATATATAGAAAAAATTAGCCGGGCATGGTGGCGCATGCCTGTAGTCCCAGCTACCTGGGAGGCTGAGGCAATAGGATCGCTTGAGCCCAGGAGTTTGAGGTTGCTGTGAGCTAGGCTGACGCCACGGCACTCACTCTAGCCAGGGCAACAAAGCGAGACTCTGTCTCAAAAAAAAAAACCTCAGTGGTAATAGTTTCAGATCAACAGAAACAGGAATCAGAAAGTTTTGAGGCCCATGAGCCCAGGCCAGACCTTACCTGGCTCTCCCTCCTCCCGCCTTTCCTGGTGGGGGCCAGGCTGTGTTCTAGGGCCCTGCTGCTCTCATGACCCCCAACTCCCTTGGGTGGATTTGTGGAAATGGTGGCCAAGTCTTTATTTCCAGCTCCAAGCTCCTGACCCATGTTTCCAAATGTCATCAGGAATCCCTAGTTTGGTGTCCCACAAACATCCAAATCTTAACGAGCATGAAGTCCTCCCACTCTGGTCTCCAGCACCTCAAATCTCCACTCACACTCCCATGTCTCCAGGATTAGGTATCATCTGTGAAGCCAACTGCCAACCAGCCACCAAACTTGGCTCTTATGTGATCTTCATCTGTGGCCTTTTTCTCTGAGTCAAATCCTGTCATTTCTACTACTACTAATAATAAAAAAGGCGGGACGAGGTGGCTCACGCCTGTAATCCTAGCACTCTGGAAGGCCGAGGTGGGAGGATGGCTTGAGCTCAGGGGTTCGAGACCAGACTGAGCAAGAGTGAGATCCTGTCTCTACTAAAAATAGGAAAAGTTAGCCTGGCATGGTGGCACACATCTGTACTCCCAGCTACTAGGGAGGCTGAAGCAGGAGGATCGCTTGAGCCCAGGAGTTGGAGGTTGCTGTGAGCTACAATGAGCCCACTGCACTCCAGCCCTGGTGACAGAGCAAGACTCTGTCTCAAAAAAATAAAAATAAAAATAAATAAAAATCGTGATGATTATTAAGGCTGTCATTTAATCTTTTCCACAATCATTTGAGAAAGGGGACTAGCTGTGGGACCTCAGACAAGTTACCTAACCTCTCTGTGCCTGAGTGTTTCCATCTGTCACATGAGGATGATAAATGTTCCTGCCTCACAGTGTCATAGTGTTGTTGTGAGAGTTAATCAAAACATAACAATTGTAAAGTCTTTGGAACAGTCAGTTCCTTGATCACAGAAAAGTGCTCAATAAATGTTACTACCACTATTATTATCTTTTCACTATTGTTGTCATTGACCCATTTTACAGGTGGGGAATCTGATGCCCAGAGAGGCCAAGTAACTCATCCAAGGTCACATAGCTGGGTTTTTCCAGTCCGGCTCTTCCTGTCTGTCCCCACTGCCGCAGCATTAATTCATCACTTCTCACCCAGACGTTTTCACCCTCTGAGGAAACTTCTTTCCATCTGTCTCCTCCCACACTTCTTCATCCTCCACACTTAGTGTGGGGGAGCTTGCTAAGAAACATCTTAAATGCCTACATGGAGTGTTAGTGGACTCTCCACCGAGAGTCTCTCCACCGGGTCCCCTGACCATTTCTGCGCATCATTCCCTGGCTGCTCTGTGCTTTTGCCTCTGGTGCTGACATCTCTGCTCTTTAGAGAACTGTGCTCAGGCTACTGGAAGCACTCTGCCTAAAAGCACAGAGAAAGTAGGAGCTTGTGTTTTGACTGACTGCTGGAGTGTGAGGTCCAGCTCCCTTGCCTTGAATAGGAACAAACTTGGAGATGTAATTTACATACCAGAATCCCCATGTGGGACCAGGCAGAGGCTGGGACTTTACCTGATATCACCCTTACTAGTTTCTCTTGGGAGCCTTTCTTTCATTAATCACCTGAAAACAAACCCTTATCTCACGTCTGCTGCTGGGCAACCTGATCGGAGATACTAAGTCTTAGAACATTCTAAAAATGATATAAAAGGCTCTCGAGAGTCTAGCCTGGCCTCTTTAGTGTCATGGGGCATGACCTCTGTGAATGAACTCCACATGTGTTAGTTAGCCTTGTGGATCTGGCTACTAACTGAGACATCACGGTGTAGACCAGCCAAGAAACCCATGGCACTCTAGCCCGGACAACAGAGCAAGACTCTGTCTCAAAAAAACCCAAAAAAACAAAACTGACTGATGGCTTTAGAATAATGATTTCCATGGGAGAAGTGGGTGATGACTGACTGGGAGAAGGCACAAAGGGATCTTCCAGGAGTCTGGAAACATGCTATATGTTGATCTGAGTAGGACTCACATGGGTGCATACATATGTAAAAGTTATCAACCAGCACATTAATCTGGTAGACTTCATTGTAAGTATATTATACCTTAGTTTTAAAAAAAAGGGGAGAGGTCACCCCCCGTAGACTGGGACCCCTGGTTTTCTCCCAGCCAGTTTTGTGCTTGAGCCCATTTTCGTGCGATGATTTTCCTTCTTACTCTCTTCATCTGGGTGAGTACTGAGTTCCACGGCACGTGTCACTGCTGAAGTGTCCCTGCCAAGGGCGGAGATGATGCTCTGTGGCAGTCGGTGTCCTCTTCAGCCACTGTCCTCTCTGCTCACTCCCAGTCTCCCATTCTGGAGGGTGCCTGGGGGCTCCTTCCTGGGCTTTCAGTTGTCTCCATCTATATTCTCTCCCGAGGTGATTCTCTGGAGTCCCTTGGGTTTAAATGTCACATAATGGCAATGACTTCCACGTGCCTAACCCCAGCCCAGTCCTCCTCCCTGTGCCTGCATGAGCGGATCCAGATGCCGATGTCCAACTGTCTACCTGATGTTTCCTCCAGGAATGTCACGGATAGACGTCTTCTAGGCTGTCCCTTGTCCCAAGCCCTCCTCCCTCCATGCCCCTTGTCTGAAAAATGGCCCCTCACCCTCCTGGCTGCCCAGCTCCAAGCCCCAAGGCCATCCTGACTTCTCCCTTTCTTCACCTTCCGCATAGAGTCCATGAGCATCAAAGTATTGCCTTCAAATACCATCAATATTACCTTCAAAGGAACCCCCTTATCTCCACCGCCACTGTGCTTATTCCGGGCCAGGCCACCGTCTTCCACCTGAACTATTGTAACTCCTCCTGTTCTATTTGCTTCACACACAGCCCCTTTAATCCATTCTCTGTGCAACAGCCAGAGCAATCTTCTTGAAATATAAATGGATCATGTCACTCCCCTGCTCAAACCCACCGCTGACTTCCTATCATATTTAGTAGCCCTGCTTTACCTGGTCCTCATTTCCTCTTCTTCAATCTCAACTCATCCCATTCTCCCTCCTGCTGTCCATGTCCCAATCACACTGACTGACTGCTTTTCAAGTCCTCAAACATGTTCTTTCCTGCCTCAGGACCTTTGCACTTGCTATCCCCTCCTTCCCAGCTCTTTGCATAAGTGGCTTCTTTTAGTCTCAGCAATAAGGTCCCCTTCTTTGTCTTTCTTCACCACCTTACCTAAGCTGGCCCCCAACCTTGATCACAGCCTGCCCCTCTTATTATTCCTTTTTAGTATTTATGACTAACGTAATTATTTTTTAGTTGTTTATTTCTTGGTTTCCATCTCATGTCCTAGAACACAAGTCCCACTGAGTATCAGGAGTCCAGCAAGATGCTGGGTATGCAGTGAGTTCTCTTCCTTCTTCCCCTACTTACCAGCATGAAGGCTCACTGGGGACAGGCGAGGTAAGTTTCTTATGCACCATTTTGTCAATGGTCTATCTCAGTGCCTGCCAACCAGCACGTGACCAATGAAGAGTGGCTGCATCAACTGAGATGACACGAGTGAGTGGTACAGCCAACAGTCTGGACAGAAAGGACCTGAGTCCCAAGTGACCTTACAAACAGGAGACCTTATCAAAAACAAAGACAATGGAGTTTAATATTGGCGGAGTGCAAATACCATCTAAGGAAAGACCGAGTGTTTGATATTACAGCTCAAAACCAATTGTGGGCTCAGTTCCACGGCTAGATTAGGCCTCTTATACTAATACCTTGTATTTGTAAAAAGCTTTTAAAAAGTGCAGAAAACACATCCACACCAATTATCTCATCTACTCTTCATACCAACCCAGGCGGTAGATAGGGCAAATGGAATTATCTGGAGTTTACATATTAGGAAACCCACGTGTATTTTGATTACATGATTTCTTCAAGGTCACCCAGCAAGGTAGAGGTAGGGCAGGGACTCTGTACCTTTTCTCTCTAAGGCTGCATGAGTTATACGACTCATTTATTCTAAGATCAAAGGAACATGTAAACCTTCACATTCTGCACTACACACTCCTTCTTATTTCCTAATGCTCACATTCCTGGAAACAATATCTTGGACCAGTTCCCCTCCCTGGGCCTGACCTTCTGCCTCAGTGCCCATCCCAAAGAAGGACCACGCTGTTTATTTATTTATTTAGCTGGTCAAATTTAGCAGTGGGGGGGATTATAGACGCACATTAGTGACACTAATGTTAATAAGTTCTGTTAACCCACTACCATCGGACCAGCCAAGGACTGTGCTATTTAAAACAGGGACACCCAACTCATTGAATATAAGTCTGCTAACTGGAATATTGTTTTTCTAAGTCTAGTTGTGGCATTTGCTTAATAAAACCTTTTTGTAGTATACATACAGGTAAATGCACATAAGTGTGCAGCTTAAGGAAATCTTACAAAGTGAATATGTTGGTGTGCCCAGCATCCATATGGAGACCTAGAACATGGCCAGCTTCTCAGAAGACCTCAGTGCCTCCCCTTAGTCACTATCCCCCGACAGGGTGACAGCATCCTGAATTCCAACAGCTTAGATTAGTTCTGCCTCTTTTCTACTTTATACAATGACTGATAGACTTTCGGTTTTTTCTATATCTTCCCCCTTACCCCAAAGACCAAATGGGTCCATGAGATTCTAGGTTCAAATGATTCCCTTATTGAGAATAATGCCCAGTTATTTTACCCCGGCATTGGCGCCTTTGTGTTTTATCTCTAATCTGTGTTTCCCACTTGGCTTATGCGGTGGATAATTTTAGGTGTCAACTTGCTGGGCTAAGAGATGCCTAGAGAGCCGGTAAAACATTATTTCCGGGTCCGTCTGGAAGGGTGTTTACAGAAGAAATTGGCATTTAAATCAGTACACTGAGTAAAGATTTGCGCTCACCAACGTGAGCCAGAATCAACCAATCCACTGAGGGCCCAGATAGAACAAAAAGGCAGAGCAAAGGCAAATTTGCACTCTCTTTTGGAGTGGCAACATTCATCTTCTCCTGCCCTCGGACATCAGAGCTCCAGGTCCTCAGGCCTTCAGACTCAGACTGAATTTTACCACCGGCTTCCCTGGTTCTCCAGCCTCCAGTATCCCACCGCATACTGTGAGACTTCTTGGCCTCTATAATTGCGTGAGCTAATTCCATAATAAATCCCCTTTTATCTACCTATCTTTCTATCTATCTATCTCTCTATCTTCTATTGGTTCTGTCTCTCCAGAAAATCCTAACTCAGTTTCTAATTCTTCAGGAACCTGGGGTTTAATCCTCAGTGATTCTCTCCCTTCACATCTCACCTTCCACTTGTGGTCAGCCCCTGGTGGTTCAGTTCAACAGCTGAAATCATTTGAATACTTACTGAATATTTACTATGTGGAAGGCCCTATACGAAGAGTTGGCATATGGGGTTACGTAAACCAGGATCTCTGCCCTGGAGGTGTTGACAATTTGGGAGAGAGAGAAATAGAAAAACAAATTGCTTCAATATAATTTCATTTCTAAATGCTAGGAGTTAAGGAGGGAGTACACTTGTACCAACCTAGGGACTCGGGAGGTTTCTAGGAGAGGCCAAGGTAAGATTTAATGAGCAAGAATGATTCAGAGAAGGCATAAGGTAATCCAGGCAGTAGAAATAGTGAGTCCCCCGAAGAGCTTTTGAGAGGAAAACAGAAATGGACATAGCCACGCTCTCCTTGCCCTCAACGCTAGTGTTTGAAGAGGGCAGGGGGCAGAAGAGACACAGTCAGAGAAGTAAAAGAACAAGTAGGAAATGCAGCCACAAAGACAGGGCTGGAAAGATTTTCCTGAGAACAAACGCCAGTTGCCTCGAGACAGTTCAGTAAGATGCATACAGAAAAGATCCCAAGATTGTGCAATTGGGAGGGCGTGGCTAACTTACCTGGGCAGTTTCAGAGGAATACAGGGATAGAAGCCAGGTTGCCAGGGGATAAAGGGAGGAGAGAAGTGAGGATGAGGAAACAGGGACTGGAGGTGGCTCTTTTGAGAAGCTGAGCTGGGAAAGGGAGAGGGTTTCGGGAACTGGGAGGACACAGGTTTTAGAAAAAAGTGGTGGTCAGCAATGAGATGCGGAGAAGGATTCCCAAGGAAGTGGATTCTCAGAGGGGTTTTCAGTTCTCCAGGTTGGGAATAGGGGTCCCCCAGGGGAAAGTGGGGTTGTGGATAAGGGGAGATGAGGATGAGGGAATGCACCTCTCATGACCAATTGCCAGGAAGCAAGGTTATTTGCTGGGAGTAGGGGAACATGGCAAGGCAGGGAATTTGAGGTCATTCGAGGGTGAGAGAGGTCACTTCCACGGGCTGGCTTCAGATCTGCAGGGGCTGGTGAATGAGCTGGGGTGAAGGAGGCTGGAGGGGCTGCAAACCATGCTTCTTCAGCACCCCTGTGCATGAATCACGTGCCCACTTGTGTGTGTGTGTGTGTGTGTTTTCCTCTAGAAAAACTAGAAAAGAAACACCAGTGTGTTTTTGTGCCAGATAGGTGCTCACTTCGGCAGCACATATACTAAAATTGTGCCAGATGGGTTCCCAGAATTGATGTACTAAGGGTCTGTGCATTTAAATTTTTGATGAATGTTGCCGAATCATATTCCAGAAAAGCAGATTAATTCAGACTCCCTCCCACAGATTTTGAAAGGGTCCATTTCCCTTTGCCATCACCAACCATGGATGTTATCAATCTTTACCGATCTGATACGTGAAAAATGATATTGATGACTAAATGTTTGTCCCTTTTGATGGGAGAGAGCCTCCAGCCCCCTGAGAGTGACTGGGTCTTATTCTGCAGGGATAAACCACTGCACAGGAAGGTCAGCTCTCCCCTGCCTGCCCATAGCCTGGAACCTTATCTGAGACAGGTGTGTTCTTACCTGTACTCGCCCTGCCCCCATCTTGTGGGGCAGACTTGTCTTCTTTTCCTGTGCATGGTGGCTCCTCCATGCAGATATCTCACTTGCACTCCCAGCCACTGCTGGCACCCTGAGGACACTGCCTCCTGATTGCTGGCACTCGTAGCTATGTCTCTTCTGGTGGTCAGCCTCGTGGTGAAGATGTCATTCCATGGTCTACAGGGGGTTATATTTTGGCCTTAAAAAGGAATAAAATTCTGACACATGCTACAATAGGGATGATCCTTGAAAACATTATGCTAAGCGAAAGAAAGACATAAAGGGACAAATACTCCCTGATTCCACTTATACGAGGTGCCTAGAATAGGCAAATTCATAGTGGGGATAATGGAGGATTATTGTTTAATAGGTGCAAAGTTTCAGTTTGGGATGATGAAAAAGTTCTAAAGATGTATGGTAGTGATGGTTACACAACAATGTGAATACTTTTAATGCCACTGAGTTGTATGTTTAAAAATGGTTAAAAGGATAAATTTTAATTTATATATATTTTACCACAATTAAAGAAAAGGAATGAAATACTGATACATGCTACAATGTGGATGAACCTTGAAAACATGCTAAGTGAAAGAAACTAGTCACAAAAGGCCACCTGTTATATGATTCTATTTATATTAAATGTCCAGAATAGGAAAATTCATGGAAAAAGAGTGAAGGATTCACGGTTGCCAGGGCCTTGGGAAAGAGGGAAGATTGGAAATGACCTCTAATAAACACGGAGTTTCTTTTAGGATAATGAAAATGTTCTGAAATTAGTAGTAATGGTTGTACGGCTTTGTGAATATACTAAAACCACTGACTTGTATACTTTAAAATGTTTTACTTTTTATGGTATACTTTAGCTGGGCCCAGTGGCATGCCTATAGTTCCAGCTACTTGGGAGGCTGAGGTGAGAGGATGGCTTGAACCCAGGAGTTCACATCCAGCCTGGGCAACAAAGCAAGACCCTGTCTTTAAAAAAATAAAAAATTAAAAGAAAAAAAGAGACAACCCAAAGTGAGGAGAGTTATGATCTAGAATGGGAGTCTACAAACTGAAGTCCACTGCCTGTTTTTGTACCAGCTAGGAATGATTTTTACAGATGAACATTTGCAATTAATTTGATGATAGGACACACTAACTTTGAACACTAATTAAATGAAATTTTATTTTTCCCATCCCCTGAATTCTATTCTTCTCATTAGTAGACCTGCATTATAAAAAATTCATACTCAATTATTATTATATTTTGAATTTCATTAATAAAAAATCCGTGGGAATTAATTTTTTTTGTATAAGTACTGCACCTATAATAGTATCGATTTTGCCTCTCAAACCACAAAGCTTAAAACATTTACTATCTGGCCCTTTCCAGAAAGTATGCTCCTGTTCTAGACTCCAGAGAGATGTTGAAAATAATGTTGAAAAGTACTGTATAAAGATGAAATAGCCCCAAGCTACAATTACCTCTCAAAAATAACACAGCCTGGAAATGACTAAAATTTCAATCAAATTAACCAGGTCACAAATGTTCTTGATATATTCTGCTGATTAAGTTTAGAGAAGTTAAGAAGAGAGGAAAAAACCTTGTTTGTAGCAGCTGTAATAGAAAGAAAAATGAATGGAAAATGAAAGGAAAAGGAAATGAATAGGAAAATGTTCATGTATTTTTTAATTGATGATGATAAAAATAATCATATAAAAATAATGACCTTGAACACCTACGCATTCAAGCGCTGAATACGCACTTTATTATCTACACTTAATTCTTGTAAGAATCCTGAGATGCTGAAGTAAGGGCTGCCCACCCCCATAGCAAGTCCAGTTTGCCAGCGGTAAAAAGTAGTACTTTGTCCAGAAAAATAGAAGCCAAAGAAGCTTGAGATTAGAGGGTTAATGGTCTTGAATGCTATGCCGAGAAAGAGCCTATATTCTGTTTCTTTTACCAGGTTATCTTTAGACTGGGAGGCCCTGAAGGATTTTCAAAAGGGGTGTGCGATGGTCAGTCCTGTGTTCAGGGTGATAACAAGGATGGCTTTGGGAGATAACTCTCTGGGCCAGAGAGAATGTTTTCAGCAGTCCAAGGAAGAACAGGTGAGGGTCTGTGCCTGTATTGGATGAGAAGAGAATTCCACAGACACGTCCCTACTTGAGCACAGGTGGTAGAGTGGACATGTGGGCTGGGGGAGAAGGAGTCAAAGACTACTTCAGAGTTTCTGGTGAGGGCTGGCAGGGTGGCAGCTCACTCCTGTAATCCGAGCACTCAGGGTGGTTGAGGTGGGAGGATCACTTGAGGTCAGGAGTTCAAGACCGGCCTCAGCAAGAGCAAGACCCCGTCTTTACTAAAGATTATTTGGGCACTGTGGCGCGTGCCTGTGGTCCCAGCTACTCAGGATGCTGAGGCAGGAGGATTGCTTGAGCCTGGGAGTTTGAGGTTGCCGTGAGCGAGGCTGAGGCCACAGCACTCTAGCCCAGGCAACGGAGTGAGACTGTCTTTAAAAAAAAAAAAAAGCTTCTGGTGGCAAAATGAGAGAACCCAAATAAGAAACAAGTTTTTGGGAGGAGAATAATGAGGTCATTAGTGGCAGTGTCATATTTACAATTCCTGGAGAATACACAGGGCAGGTTGTCTAGGGCACAATTGAAAATGTGTGTCTAGAAGTTCAGAAAGACGTCTGTCTGGAGAGAGAAGTTTGGAAACCATGAGGATGGCTGACCTTGGAGGAGGAGAGGGCGGTGGAACAGATGGGGAGAAAAGGAAAATATTAGGGAAAACTAACATTTCTAGAATTGAGCCTAAGTAACTCTTACATCACTGAGAGGGAAGGGAGGAGTATAGGACAGTTAGCAAGACATGCAGTGATAGTATCACAAGACTTTCAAGGAGGGAGTGACAAGTCAATGGAACGTTACAGAGCCATCGAAGAAGAAAAGGTCTGTTAAACCAGCAACTGGATTTGGTGATTGGGAGGTCACAGATGAATCCGATAAAGCTGGAAGTGACAGTGCCTGAGGGTGGATGGGGGTGAGGTGGGAGGGGAGGAAGACAGGTGGGAAGGCTGGGGAGACTGGGACCCTGGAAGATTTTTTAGAATTGAGAAAAACTGTGTCTAAGGAGGGACGAGGAGACACTGAGGAAGCCACAGTTAATGGAATAACAATGGGGGGGGGGGATAGACTTAAAAGCTCAAGGGGTCTTGACCTTGGAACTCCCCTTGTTCAATTCCAGAAGACTCCACATTCCTTGCTAATCAGAATACACTGTATGAAAGAAAGAAAAAAGGAAGGCAGAAAGAAAGGAAAGGGAGGAAGGGAGACTGGCTGGAAAATGCTCTCACGCTCTCACTGGTACAGAAATATGATTGCCAGGCAGTGTTTTTCTCTGGGAGCTGCTCACAGAATCTGTCTCTTATTTTCTCCAACTTCAGTGAGAGGATCAAAAACACTGGCCTTCCAGTGTATACTGAATTTTGCAAGCCAAAGCCTATATTTCAAAAATACAAAGTTATTAGAGAAGTGAGATGACACATTATTGATTGTCAAAGACACAGATCACACTTGCATGTTTTATAAAATTCCCATAGATACTGGCACCCCTCCCCCATTGATATGTGTGATGTCAGTTCCTAAAACTGTAAAACACGCAACTCCGATGATAAAATCTGCTTCTCACCATGTGAAGTCAGACACTGTCCACAATTTAGGTCTCTCAAGAGTTGCTCTGGGAACTATTGAATTATTCGGTTAGTAAAGCAACCACGACATTGGTTTCAAGATGGAAGGTAAGAAAGTGTTAATTATTTTATATATATATAATATATATATATATTTTTTTGCTATGTATTCAGATTATTTCAGCAGTGGCTCAAAAAGTGTGGTCCGCAAATAGCATCAGCATCCAATAGCATCCAGTAGGTCCAATAGCATCAGCATCACCCGGGAACGAGTCAGAAATGCAAATTCTGGAGGCTCACTCCGGACCTCCAGCCTCCGCAACTCTGGGGGTGGGGCCCATCATTTGCATCTTAATGAAGCCCTCCAGGTGGGGCGGCGGTGCGCTGAAGACTGAGGGCCTTTCCGCTCAGCAGCCCAAGGACCTTACCGGTGGGCATCACCTGGGGACACCTGAGAAATGCAGAATCTCGAGCTGCACCCTAGACCCCGTAACTCAGAACCCGCCCCCTAACACGACGCCCAGGAAATTCAAGTCTGAGAAGCCTTGGTCTACATTGCCGTGGGTCCGCATAACGTAATGAGGACGTCCTCTCCAGTAAGTTAAAAAAAAACCCTGACAGCCTAGCTGGAGAAGCGGTGAATTTTTTTAAAACATACAACCCATAGAGCCCAATGCACGGCTAACTGCCTGATTATCACCCTGGAGCGATGACGGTGCTCTGTGTCAAGCAGGATAAAAACGGGGTGGGGAGGGATCTGGAGGGGAAGACTCGGGGAGGAGCGCTGTGCATGCTAGGTGGGCCCCCAGGAGCAGGTGTGACTGGCCGGAAGGGTCGACAAGGGGGGCGAGCTTTCTGCGCAGGGAGGGAAATGAACGGAACGGGCAAGAGGCGCCGGGTGCGAGGCCCGGGTGCTCGGGGGAGTACTCCCGGGGGCGCAGGGACGCGGGGCTTAGGAGCAGCCCCTCCCCTGGGGAGGCCGAGGGCAGGGGTCGGGGGCGGGGCGGGGGTGGGCCCCAGGCCCGCGCGGGGGCGGGCGACTCCGCGGTTCCCCGCCCCCGGCCCGCCCCTCCGCGGCGCCATTTTGCAGGCGGCTGTCGCGGGGACCGGAGGCGGCGGCGGCGGCGGCAGCTGGCACTGCGGCGCCGAGGCGCGGCGGCAGGACCGGGACCCAGCGAGCAGCAGCCAGGTGGGAGCCAGGCCACTGCGTCCCACGCCCGGCCCACGGGCCGCACCTGCCGGCCGGGCCGCGAGGTGCCCGCCGCGCCCACGAGGCCGGCCTGGCACGGCCCCCGCGCGCTGTCACCGGCCCCGCGGCGCGGCCTGCGCGCCCCCTCCCCGACCCGTCTTCCCGGTCCCCGCGCCCGCCGCCCACCCTGGCCCCGGGGCCTGAGATGCCCGGCCGCCCCCAGCGTTTGCCGCCCCGCCCGGCCGGGTCCCTCGGGCACCCACCCCTGCCTGCTGCGGGAACCGCAGCGCGCTCGGGCCCTCAGGCCGCGCTGCGGGGAGGCAAATGGGGTCCCCCTGGGGCCCGGGTGGCCGCCGCCGCCTCCTCTTGGGGTCTGCGCCCGCGCGTCTTGGGGTCGCTCCCCCCACCTTTCCCCAGGTGGTGGTGCGGGCATCCCCGCACCCCTTGGAATTCGGGGCCATCAAGAGGGGCGGCGAGGAGGGAGGGTGCCTTTTACATTCTTGCTTTCTTCCCTCCTACAACGGCTGCGCTAAGTAATTTTAGAAGCGGCTGCTCCGACCCCAGGGCCTTTCTCTCTGGCCTGTCCCCTGGGGTCGCAGGTCTCCCTGTTGCCACCTTTCGGGAAAAAGAAATTGACGTTTAGAGTGTGACTACTTTAAGGGCGCGGAATTTTCTCCTTCGTTTGCCCCTAGATGTCCCCTTGTATGGGTAGCTGATGGGAACTCGGCCTACAGGCTGGGGGGTTTTAAGCATGACTGATGGGAAATCCATCAATTGTCAGGGCAAAGGGTAAATGAGGGCAGCTGCAGGTGGAAGAAAGTCACCCAGAAGGGCTTTCTGCGTCTGTGGCATTTGCAGTAGCGTTACGTTACTTTTATTCTTGCACTGCTGGGAGACGGGAGGGAATCGATGCTGTTCCGGCTAACATTTGGGTCATATGTGTGCAGAGAAGGCCCGGGATGTGCCAGGGCATGGGACCGGGAGTCCCGAGACAGCTTGGTTTGAGCTGTCATTAATTGGCCATGTGACCTCCCTCAGCCAGTTTCCTCCTCTCTAAAGCGAAAGGCTGGAGTCAGGGTGGCTGGAGCATTTTTCTTTCTTCTTTTCTTTTTATGTTTTTGTAGTTGAGAGCTGTTGAGTTTGGGCCTCACCATTTCCAGTTGTCTGCATCTGCCTTTTCACCTCTGCACATGACTTTGCCTGCTTCCCCTGAAGGCGTTTGATCCTGGTGAGATTTATAAAGGGCTCTTTCAGCTCAAAAATTCAGAGTTCTGTACTGGGTTATGGTTGGCTCTCTCAGGGTCACTTGTGAATGTATTACTACTGTTCTTTTCACTCATCTAAAATTTATTAATAATAGCTTTTGGGCACCGGTGGGTGTGTACACTGTAGGCCCTCATGGCACACCTGTTAGTTAAAAGGAGGCAGTGGGTGTGTCCAGCCAGCTACCTGTTCCACATGAGGTACTGAGCGTGAGGTATCTGCTTCTGCTTTCTAGACTATTTCCTTTGCCAAAATGGCGACCAGCTTTTTTTTTTTTTTTTTTTTTAAATATCAAGGCATTTCTCTTTTGGTTTCTTTGCTTGGAGAGTGATTTTTTTTTTTAAAGAAAATAGGTATTTTAGGAACTTTTTGTATTGACAATTTTTTAGACGGTTACATGGCAATTGTGTTCTCTGACTGTGGCACAGTCCATTAAGGTTAGTTTAAACATCTGTTAGGATATTTAAAAAATGCTTATGAAAGTACCTGGCGAGATTATTGTAGAGGGTTTTGCTAGGTTTCGTGCCACACTCCCTGTCTCATTTTCGTGGCAAAGTCTAGTGGATCTGGCATTGTGGAAATGAGTTATGTGTCCCAGGGGCAAGCTCGTGCAGCTATCCATTCCTCCTTCTGTCAGCCGCGGTGCCATGTACTGTCGAACAAATCATTATTGAATAAAACTCACTTTTTCCCCTCCCAGAGCCATAGGTCTAGTTTGCTGGGTGTTGCACATCTGAGTTGGCTATGGCTATCCTCAATAGCCAAACCTGGGATGGATTTGAGGACTCATTTTTGGTACCACTGGTAGCTTAAGGAATTTTCCCATTTTGGCTAAGGGAATTAAGTCAGTGGTAATAATTCGAAATTATATGGCACTTTGTACTTGTAAATGAAAACTTTTTAAAAACGTATTTTTATTGAATCCTCTTAGGCTTTTTAAATTTAAACATCTTACAGTCGTCCCCTTACCTGTTTCTAGGCCTTACTTATAAAACGTCACATACCTGATGCTGGATAACCTCATTAATTCGTTTTCACACCCTGCCGTTCTTCCAGTTCTCTCCTCAGAGGGCCTGGTGTCTGGGCTTTCTTTCATTCTTTCAGTAGGGAACCTTCCCGCTCCAGGTTAAGCTGTGCATTACTGTGTCTGGGTTTAAGCGAGCCCTTTGTGAGCTCTGTTGCGGTTCTCTCGTTTTCTCCCTGGCTTTGCTATTTAGAGCGTGTTATTTTGTCACAGGTTCTAGGTCGTCGGTGCTCCCGTAATTGAAATCTGCTTTCAGCTTGTGCCTTTTATAGGCTTTTCACGTATTTAATACATTGTTTGAGTGCTTAATGTGTGCCGATGAATATCCTCAGTGCCCTGGATGCCACAGGAGAATCCCTGCTCACAGGGAGCTCCCACTGGACAATGAGACAATGGGACTTCATGCCGTGAAGAATAAGTCTGGCAGGACCCTGGGTATTCAGTGTTGGAATGGGAGCTGACGTTTTTGAAGGATAGACAGGGAGGGAGGGTCTGTTAGTCTGGTCAGGCTGCCATAAGGAAATACCACAGACTGGGCAGCTTAAACAACAGAAATTTATTTCTTGCTGTTCTGGAGTCTGGGAAGTTTAAGGTCAAGGTTCTGGCCAAGTTGGTTTCTGGTGAGCGCTCTCTTCCTGCCTTGTAGGTGACCACGTTCCTCACGTGGCCTTTTCTCCCTGCCATTTCTCTCTCCCTCTTCCAATAAAACCACCAATCCTGTCGGATTAAGTCCCCACCTTTAAAGGCCTCATTTAACCTTAATTACCTACTAAAGGCCTTTTCTTCAAATAGACACATTTGTATTCTCATAAAACCACCAGTCTTATCAGATCAGGGCCCCACCTTAAGACCTCATTTAATCTTAATTACCTCCTGAAGGCCCTATCTCCAGATACAGTCACATTTGGGGTTAGGGCTTCAACTTATGAATTTGGGGGGGGGCGGAACAATTCAGTTCATAGCAGAGGGCATGCTTCATCTTTGACTAAAGTTGTGAAGGAATGGAGGCATGTGGATATCTGAAGAAGAGCATTCTGAATGGGCAAAACAGCAGCTGCAAAGGCCCTGAGGCAGGAGGGACAATGAGGGGCAGATACCGTAAGGCCTGTAGATTTTGCTCTGAGGGATGTGGGAGCCATGGGAGGACTTTGAGTAAAAGAAGGCTGTGGACCGATTTAGCTTTTATCGAACATACTGTGGCTGGTGCTATGTGAGAATAGACTGAAGGCAGCACAGCAGGGAGACCAGCCACAGGGCTAGTGTCGGGCAGAAGTGACTGTGGTCTGATTCTGAGGTGGGGCTGAGGAGATTTGCTGATGGACCAGAAGGAAAGTCAAGGGACGCTCCAAGGTTTCTGGCCTGAGCACCTAGAAAGAAAGTGGCCATTAACTGAGATGCCTGAGGGGACTGTTTCAGGCATGTTTAGTTATGCCAACCCTACTGGAGCTGGAAAGGAAAGAGTGGATGTTTGGGAGAGGTTGTCCTCAATGCAAATGTAAGTCTTCTTGGGAAGTCTCTCTGTCCTTTATCTTTCTCTCTCCTTTGACCTCAGCTGTAGGCCTTTCTAGGACCCTCCATGGATTCCCTCCGTGAGGGAGAATGGCTTTCTTTGGTCAGTGCTCAGGAAGGCCTTTTCCACTCATGAGGTCTTTCTGCAGGTTGTGCCTAAAGCAGCTGATGGCTCAGGCTTCCTTGGGCATCTCATTGAGTACCTGGTGGAGGTCACCCGTCTAGACTGCCTCCTCTTTTCTGTGTGTGACTCTTACAGAGCTCAGTCCCCTCATCTCAGTTGAATGCGAGTGCAGTTTATTACGATGCACTTCTCTGTTGGGGCCTCTGTAAGCAGTTTAGGGGCCCTAGAAGAGAAGACAGTGAATCCCATGTGACAGGGCCAGTGAAACAGTGGTGGCACCCATGGGTACGGATTATGTACTGGGCACTTGAGGTCATTATTGCTAGTTCTGACAGCCGGCAGGCAGGGCAGTTCTGGACCTTCATTTTATCGATGAAGGACGTGGAGCTTGTGTAACTTCTCTAAGTGAACTCCTGAGTCTAGAATTCTGGTCTTAATGTTCCATTAGAGCATGTGGCCGTCAATGATAGAACACTGTTCCCAGAGCATGTCTGAGGCTCTGGGTTTCTAAGTTCCTGTTAGTATAGAAGAGGGCAGAGAAGTCAGCATCAGTTGAGTGCCAGGTGCTCTGCCCAGCACTTTGTGTGTTCATTCACTTTCAATCATGGCAGCCCTCTGGGACAGCTGTTTAATTATTCCCATCTTACAGGTGAGGATGCTGAGGTGTGGCAGGAGGGCAGCTCCTTGCCCAAGGTCATGTGTCACCAGGTAGCAGAGTCATGATCTGACACTAAGCTCGTGGGTTGCCAAACTCAACATTAGACTCTACTCACACTGTGCCTCTGTTCCGGGATGCTTTTCAAGGACTTGGGATTGAAGGTAGGGTTGGGCTGGAGAAGGTGGGAAGGGCATTCCAGGTGGGGGGTCAGTGTGAGCACAGGGCAGAGGTGGAGAGGCATGTGAGGGGGTGACTGGGTCCAGACAGTTGGAGGGATGCTGAGGATGTGATGGAGGTGAGGTGGGAAGGTCCTTTGACACCGTATCATGGGGCTTCAATTTTGTTTGGAAGATCAGACTCCCAGAAGGGGAATGACTTGTTCAGATGTGCATTTTAGAAAACTCTGGGCAGGGTGGAGGGGCACTGCGAGGAGGCCAAGGTTTAAGGCCAGCAGGACCCTACTCTTGCCCTGCCTTCATCTGCCGTGCTTCATTCCTGGCTACAGTGTTCTCCTTTGTGCACCCCAGCCTGGTCCTTTCTGTTAGTTCCCCCACTTCTTCCTACAGGAATCTTCTCCCTCCTACCCCAGCACTTAACACTTTTTTAAAAAAACTGGCTTCTCTCTGTTCAAGGGAACACATACATACCCCAGCTTCATTTAAGTATGTTTGCATTAGTTTTTTCATTCTGAACCATCGTTTCATCACAAAGGCCTTGGCCTTGTGTCTCCAAGGGTGGTCTTCTCCACCCTGCTCCAGACCATAAGCACTGCTGCATCCTTGGCTTTCCGGGAGAAAATGCCATTTCTCATGTGTTCTACTTCAGTTGGCATTTCAGCCTCAAATTTGGTTTGGCTTTATTGACTCCTGCAGTGCTGGCTGAAATCCTTTGCCCTCTCCAAGGGCAAATCAGCTGGCTGGGGGTTAACTACAAACCCTTCCTTGTCTGACAGGGTGGATCCCAAAAAGAGTTTCTCATTCGGAAGTTCTGGGGTGAGGCCTGAAAATTTGCATTTCTAGCAAGTTCACAGGTGACTAGGATGCTGCTGGTAGGGGAACCAGCAGCACCTGCTCTAGCAAATAACGTTTTATTGCAACACAGCCATGCTCACTCAAGAGGGTATTAACCCTGAAGTCTAAAATATTTGCTCTCTGGCCCTTTATGGACAGCATTTACCCACGCCTGCTTCACAGTAAGATATATGTGATCATTGTGAACAGTTTCTATTGAGTTCATGTTTCTTTTTGTCAAGAGCTCTCTATATTTTAAGACACTGTTTCACAAATTATTCCACAGATGTATGGTAGTGGGGAATTATGCATAATTCAGGCGTTTAGGAATATAATAAGCACGACACTTCTTTTAAGTCTTCTGTTTTATCTAAAATTAATGTAAATTTTTCATTCTATTCCAGAAACATCAGTGCTTGTTTTAATATGAAACATTCTTCCTTTATAGTCTTTGAGAAAAGTTGATGCTACTAAGTATGTTGTATTTGATCCTTGCCTTCACTCTGCTTCAAAAACATGCTACAGATTAAGTATCCCATATTCGAAATGCTTGTGACAAGAAGTGTTTTGGATTTTTTTGGATTTTTGCATAGTTACATTATACTTGTTGAGCAGCCATAATTTGAAAATCTGAAATCCGGAATGCTCCGATGAGCATTTCCTTTGAACGTGTCATGTTGGTACTTAATAAGTTTCAGATTTTGGATTAGGCATACTTAGTGTTAGGATTTGCATTTTTTGTCCTATATTGCAAATATTTTTTCTGTGCTTTGAATTCAAATCTGAGAATCTTTTTTTCTTTCCCATGCCTTCCTACCTCAAGATTTTATAGACATTCACTGATATTTTCTCTTGGTTCTTCTAAAAAGCTTATAAACTAATTTTGGAGTGTGGTATGAAGTAAAGATTATTTTTTTCCCTGTAGTTTATGTTTTTCCCAGCATCATTTATTCATTATTTTATCCTTATTAACTTAAAACAACACCTTAAGCATATGCTGAATCCTTGGATCTGTTGTGAGATTTATTCAGTTTATTTTTTTGCCGTGACGTTACTATTTTATTTATTTATTTATTTATTGTAGAGACAGGATTGTCTATGTTGTCCAGGTTGGTCTTGAACTCCTGGTTTCAAGTGATCCTTCTACCTCATCCTCTCAAAGTGCTGGGATTATAGGCATGAGCCACTGAGCCAGCTGTTTTATTTTTTTTGAGACAGTCTCGCTCTGTTGTCTAGGCTGGAGTGCAATGGTGCAATCACAGCACACTGTATCCTCCAACTCCGTGCTCAAGCGATCCTCCTGGCTCAGCCTCCCAAGTAGCTGGGCTTACAGGTGTGTGCCACCTGCTAACTTTTTTATTTTTTGAGTCAGGGTCATACTAATGTTGCCCAGGCTGGTGTTGAACTCCTGGTCTCAAGTGATTCTCCTGATTCAGCCTCTCAAAGTGCTGGGATTACAGGCATGAACCACCATGGCTGGCTCAAAGTACTTAATGCGAAATTTCATTAAATGTGTAAGTTAATTGGGGGAGACTTATCTTTATAACATTGACTTGTTCTGTTTGTCTGCAAAGAGGACAAGTCAGTTTCTCTAGATTTTTCCTAACATATGGTCTATAGATTACTTGTTTATTGCTCTTTATTTTGAAATATTTGCTACTGAGAGTGAGATTATCTCCTCTCATGCCACCTGCAGCCCCCAGTTTCCTAATTGCTACAGAGAAAGTATAAAGCAAGTATATTGCTTGTAATCTAGATGTCTTGTAACTGACTGACCACTTATGTTAGTCGGGGTAATTATTGCTACCTAAAATCTGTGGCCTAACAACATTTTTATTTTTTGCTCACATTTTTGTAGATAGTTCTCCTCTAAGTGGTGACTGGGGGATCTAGGCTTCTTCCATCTTATAATATAGCTGCCTTCACGATGTGGCCTCTAAGTTTGCCACGGGAATTTTGTGCATGGGAGATTTTTTTATAGGCCGAATTTGGAAGTAATAGTATTTTCTTCCCCAGTCTGTTGGCCCCTGTGTTAGATGCAAGGGACTGGGGAATGGAGTCTTTGTGTATCTACAAGGAAAGTGAAATGGCACTGTGTTTGACATACTACCTAACTAAATTGTTACTCTTATTAGATAGGCAGTCATCGGTTGAACATGTCTAATCTGAAAATCCAAAACCTGAAATTTTTTGAGCACCGACATGATGCAACAAGTAGAAAATTTCACATGTGACCTCATGTGATGAGTTGCAGTCAAAATGCAGTCAAGGCGAGGTACAGTGGCTGGCCTATAATCCCAGCTGTAATCTCAGCACTGTGGGAGGCCAAGGCGGGAGGATTGTTTGAGGCCATGAATTGGAGACCAGCCTTGGCAACATAGTGAGATCCTAGTCTCTTAAAAAAAAAAAAAAAAAAAAATTAGCCGGGTGTGGTGGCCAGCTACTTCGGAGGCTGAGGTGGGAAGATGGCTTGAGCCCCAACAGTTTGAGGCTGCAGTGAGCCACGATCATGCCTTTGCACTCTAACCTGGGAACAGAGTGAGACCTTGTCTCAAAGAAAAACAAAACAAAACACAACACAGTCAAAACTTGGTTTTATACACAAAATTATTAAAAAAAAATATACAAAATTGCCCTTAGGCTATGTTTATAAGGTGTATATGAAACATAAATGAATATTGTGTTTAGGCTTGGGGTCTATCTCTAAGATACCTCATATATATGCAAATATTAAAAATTAAAATATGTATATATGCAAATACCAAAAAAATTAAAAAAAATCTGGTCCCAAGCATTTCAGATAAGGGATAGTCAGTTTGTGGCTGCGAATGATCATTTTGTCGTTTTTTTTTTTTATCCCTGTAGTTATACATTTCTTTTTCTTAATGCAATATAGAGTATTTGCAGAACAGGTTTAATTGATAGTGGTCCTTTCCTTATTCTCAGATTTTATTGGAATGCAATATTGTATATAATCTTTAATGGTATTAAAAAAGTGTCCTAATTACGGTATCATACGTAGTGTTTTTTTAATGAACAAAGCTAGTTACCTTGACATTGGCCCTGAGATCTTCACAAATATTCTCAGTAGAATCTGTCCTTATTCTTGTGGTAATTCTCCAAATAAGTTTCGTTTCCCTGCTGATTTGAAGATGACCTCAAATTTCTTGCCTCCCCCCTCCCCCCGGAGTTATGTGAGCTATATCTTTCCTCAGCCTTGTCCCAAGGGCTTCTATTTTTTAACTCAGGCTATCGTATTGTGTAGCTGCTTGCATCTTTTGCGTCAGAGATTCTGACCCACAGTGTTTGAAGATGTTCTCTCAGAAAAGTTTTATCGGCTCTTATTTTTCTTCCTTTATTCTTTCATCCATGTGATGATAAACTCAACATGTTAGCACTATCGATTTTGCTCTTTTCTCCTCTCTTTTCCTCCAGCTAACTCACCTGGCTGCCGGTGGGGGTCTCCTTTGTGCACCTGCTTCCCAGTGTGAGTTCGGACCCTGCATTTCCGGGCTGCCGGTCTTGCAGCCCTGCTCTTCCCCCCAGGTTGCGGTGATCGGTGTCCGTTCCCTGCTGAGCTCCCTGTGGGGTCTGCCGTAGACTCTACCAGCAGGAGCCCTGAATTTAGTGGGAGGAGGAAGCTCTTCTGAGCCCTGCTCATATCCTCAGAAGCCCTGGGAGGTGGATGGGGCAGGGAATTCTGTTTTATTGCTGGACCTGACCCATCAAAGTAGACAGGGGGTCAAGTTTGCTTTTTCTGATGTTTAGTTCAGTGCTTAGGGTGATGCCCCAAAGTGACTTCAGCATTTTTTCAATTTCTGTTTTTGACTCTGAGATCTCAGGAGCATTTAATGTTTTATTTCTCAAATTGGTGTCCATCAACTCCTAAAGTATATTTTTCAGACTTTTTGTATTGACTGACCCACTTTTCGTCTCTCTCTATACATACACATCAGTGTGTTTGTGTGTGTATCTCAAACAAGTTTCACATCACATAACCTTTTCTTTTGTAGAAATAGTCTTGCTCTGTCACCCAGGCTGGAGTACAGTGGCTCAATCTTAGCTCACTGTAACCTTCAACTCCTGGGCTTAAGTGATCCTCCTGCCTCAGCCTCCTGAGTAGCTGGGACTGCAGGTGTGCACTACCACACCACACCTGTTATTTTTTCTTATTTTTTAGAGGTGGGATATCCCTGTGTTATCCTGGCTGGTCTTGAACTCCTGTCCTCAAGCAATCCTCTTGCCTAGGCCTCCCAAAGTGCTGGGATTAAAGAGGTGAGCCAGGTGTGAATCACCTCACCTGGCCTGTGTGCAGTGGTTTTGATTTGTATTTCTCTAGTGATTATTGACGTTGAGCACCTTTTCATATGCTTATTAGCCATTTATATGCCATGTTTTGGAGCTATGTCTTCAGATTCTTTTCCCATTTTTTAATTGGGTTATTTGTCTTTTTATTGTTGAGTTATAAAAGTTCTTAAAATTTTCTGCATGTCCCTTATATGTAATTTGCAAATATTTTCTTTTATTCTGTGGATTGTCATTTCACTTTCTTGTTGGTATCCTCTGAAGCACAAAAGTTTTTAATCTTGTTAAAGTCGTGTTTATCTACTTTTCTTTTGTTCCATGTGCTTTTGGTGTCCTATCCAAGAAACCACTGCCTAACCCAAGGTCATAAAGATTTACTCCTAAATTTTCTTCTAAGAGTTTTATAGTTTTAGCTCTTAGATCTATGGTCCATTTTGAGTTAATTTTTGTATATGTTGTGAGGTAGGAGTCCAACTTTATTCTTTTACACGTGGACTTCCGGTTGTCTCAGCATCATTTCTTGAAAAGGCTACTCTTTCCCAATTGAACTGTCATAACACTCTTGTTGAAAATCACATTTATTTCTGGATTCTCAGTTGTATGCTATTCGTCTGTATGTCTGTCCTTATACCAGTATATACATATATCCTTACACCACACTGTCTTAATTACTATAGCTTTGTATTAAGTTTTGAAATTGGGAAAGGCGAGTCCTCCAATTTTGTTTCCAAGATTGTTTTGGCTATTCTGGGTCCTGTGTGTGTGTATGAATTGCAGAATCGGTTTGTCAATTTTTGCCAAAAAGGCAGGTGGGATTTCGATAGTGATTTCACTGAATTTGTAGATGAGTTTGGATAGTATTGCCAAAAATTACATATTTTTAACTGAAAAATTTCATGAGACGATATTTATCTGCCCTTAGGAGCAATGCAATGTTTCAGCCTAGTCTAGTCTACTCCATTCCATTTTTTTGAACTGAAAAATGGTCCCAGCCCACTGAATTAATTTCTCGTTCGTATAGGTCATTCATTATCTAGTGTTTGAAAATGTGCTTCACCTCAGTGGTCCTCAACCTTGCCAGCAAATTGGAATCACCTGGGGAGCTTTAAAAAACATATCAATGCCTGGTTAGGAGTTCAGCTTGAGCACTGGAGTTTTAAACAATTTTCCAGATGATTCCACTGTGCAGCCAGCTTGATGTTGAGAACCATTGCTGTAAATGAACTTAAACTCAGGTATTTACTGCTTTTAAAACCTTTGTGTAGTTGACTGAACTTGCACACTATAGGTGCTCTTATGTCGGTTTGAATGTATTAGGTCTGTTTAATGTGATCACTGACGTCATTCTTCTGAGAAATTAAATGATTTTGCTAGATTGACTTCTCCATGGGTATGTAGAGTTGTTCCTGGTCTATGTCGAGAGCAAAGATAGAGCAGAGTTTCTGGAGAGTGTCATTTCTCAGGAGTTTTTATCTTTTGCCTCTTCGCAGTAGGAGCTGAATTGAGAACAATATATAGGCAATTTGTAGCTATTTTAGGAATTGTCATATAGAGGACACTGAAGCTGTTAGTTACAATTCCTATTGACGTATATGAAGTTGTTAGTCAGAACTGAGATCAGAACTTCCAGAAAAATATCTGGACTGGCGTCCTGTCTTAGATTAAGGAATAGTAGGATTGTGGTAGAACTCCTGTGCATAAAGTGGCTTGTTTTTACTCATTGGATATTTTTTTTTCCTGGTTACATTTGAAAGTAAAATGCACACATACGTAACGTATAACTATTTTTTTTTTTTTTTGAGACAGAATCTCACTTTGTTGCCCTGGCTAGAGTGAGTGCCATGGCATCAGCCTAGCTCACAGCCATCTCATACTCCTGGGCTCAAGCAATCCTACTGCCTCAGCCTCCCAAATAGCTGGGACTACAGGCATGCGCCACCATGCCCGGCTAATTTTTTCTGTATATTTTTAGCTGTCCAATTAATTTCTCTCTATTTTTGGTAGAGACGGGATCTCGCTCTTGCTCAGGCTGGTCTCGAACTCCTGAGCTCAAACAATCCGCCCGCCTCGG
>CAUYSK010056411.1:0-29232 GCA_963575035.1 Avahi laniger
CTCACACCTGTAATCCTAGCACTCTGGGAGGCCGAGGCAGACGGATCGTTTGAGCTCAGGAGTTCGAGACCAGCCTGAGCAAGAGTGAGACCCCGTCTCTACCAAAAATAGAAGGAAATTAATTGGACAGCTAAAAATATATGGAAAAAATTAGCCGGGCATGGTGGCGCATGCCTGTAGTCCCAGCTACTCAGGAGGCTGAGGCAGGAGGATCGCTTGAGCCCAGGAGTTTGAGGTTGCTGTGAGCTAGGCTGATGCCAGAGCACTGACTCCAGCCAGGGCAACAAAGTGAGACTCTGTCTCAAAAAAAAAAAATCCTTATCATATATCTATACAACTCTTTTGCATGTACTGTTAAGTTCTTGAAAGTTGTTAAATTAATAAGTAGTATACAACCTCTAAAAAAACACAAATGTCTACTGTTATGTATTCTGGACTGCATATTTTATTGCAAGCATTTAAACATTTGATTATTTGTATTACAGAAGCATGCCCCCTCAAATTGCTTGTAGATTTCAAGATCTCTTCCAACACCTCCACAGGCACATAGCGGGCCATCCCCACCACCAGCTCTACTGGCGCCACCTTTTTCCGGAGGAGTTTTTCCTCCTCCTCCAACTCCTTTACCTGGACTAAATGGTTAACCATCATCACCACCATCACCCTTGGAGACCTCCTCTTCTGCCACCACATTTGTTGGGGACCCCCTTTCCAGAATCACCACCTACTCTATCTTAGGGAATGAGGCAGAAGTAAATGTATAAACCTATACTCCATGTGTTGATTCTTGAACAACACGAGAATTCTCTTTGAAGACAATTGATTTGTGATTTGTCAGAGGCAAAACTTTGAC
The DNA here is from genome assembly GCA_963575035.1 of Avahi laniger. Taxonomy (NCBI): domain Eukaryota; kingdom Metazoa; phylum Chordata; class Mammalia; order Primates; family Indriidae; genus Avahi; species Avahi laniger. Next base: position 854 of record CAUYSK010056411.1, read on the forward strand.
TAGTTTTTGGTGTCTTCTGGCTATTAGTGGTCAATAATGGGTGAAAACTGTGTAGCCATGTTAAGTATGGTATAATGTTAGAGAATATTACTGCTGATTCTTGATTTTCTTTGTGAGCTCACCATCTTATGTTTCTCTTTCAGTATAGTATCTCAATAATCAGAAAGTCCACAGAGAATATATGAAATTCATGTAGAAGGCAAAGTGTAATCAATAAAGTGGTATAAGGATAACTGTATTAGTTTTTAGGGCTGCCATAACAAATTCTTACAAACTAGGTGGCTCCAAACAACAAAAACTTATCTCTCACAATTTTAGAGTCCAAAAGTCCAAAGTCAAGGTATTGGCAGGGCCACACTTTCTCTGGAGGTTCTAGCAGAGAATCTGTTCCTTGTCTCTCCCAGCTTCTGGTGACAGTTGGCATTCCTTGGCTTATGGCCACATCTCTCTCTGCCCCGTGTTTTCATGGCCTTCCCTTCTGTATATTTGTAAAGTTTCTCTGCCTCTCATAAGTGTCAACAAATCTACTGAAAAAGACTTTCTTTTAAGAAAATTGCCAGAGACTTCATTGCGGTAAACAGTTTGCAAGCCAAGAAGATGCAGCCTTTGGTACAAAACAAAGGTGCTTTCAGAAAGGACAAAGAGACTGGTTGTCTTCTATAAAGGTCCTGCCCAGGTTCCCATTCTAGTTTGCTTATGCAAATGAAGGATGCAAACTTGATGAGTTCTGATTGGTTGATACTTCCTGGGTTCTGATTGGTCTACACTTGCTAACTTCTGATCAGTCGACACAGATCACAGTCTGTTGGCTGGTTCAGACAATGTAAACAGGAATACACTTGTGAAAATCCCAAAGTTAAGAATGTTGGTGTTTTCTGGGAATGCAGAGTAAGTGTGTGACCTCTAGTCAGCAAACGGCCGCTTAGCTCTATTTTGAATTTAGGCCAAGTTAGCCATTCAGGATTTATCTTGAAGGATCAGCTCTTTCATAAGGATACATGTGATTGCATTTAGGGTCATTCCAGATAATCCAGGATAAGCTCCTCTCAAGATCCTTAACATAATGACATCTCTTGCCACATCAGGTAATATTCACAGGTTCTAAAGAGTAGGACACGGGCATATACTTTCGGGGGCTACCATTCATTCCACTACAATAATATAGGAAACACATTCTCAAATTAAAAGTAATTTTGATTCTTTTACCATTTCTAACTTTAAGTAGTATAGCATTCTTATTTATAATCATAAATTTTTTTTGTTATTGAGCCTTGTGTTATTTTTGTTCTTAGAGAATTATGTTTCAGTTGAGTTTTAAACTTTCAAATGGTGGAATACGTGATAACATTCTGTGGTAACAATAACATAGTTGGTTTGGTTTTGCTTTGTTTGAGATAGAGTCTCACTCTGCTGCCCAAGCTAGAGTGCAGTGGCGGCATCATAGCTCACTGCAACCTCAAACTCCTGAGCTCAAGCCATCCTCCCGAGTAGCTGGGACTACAGACGTGCACCACCATGCCCCACCACCATACCTGGCTGATTTTTCTATTTTTTATAGAGACGGGGTCTCGCTCTTGCTCACGCTGGTCTAGAAATGCTCGCTTCAAGTGATTCTCCCGCCCTGGCCTCCCACAGTGCTAGGATTACAGGTGTGAGCCACCGTGCCTGGTCCCCACTTTTCTAATGTTAGGTTCAGATACATGATTGGCACTGGCGGAAAGGATATAGGCAGAAGTGACAGCATGGCAACTCTGAGCCTACAACTTCCGAGGCATCAAAGATTTTTCACTTGCTCTCTTTGTTCTTCTGCCATCACCATTCCCTGGTTAGCCCACTGATTCTAAGAAGATGAGAGACATGCAGAGCATACCCAGACCCAGCCTGCAGCTTACAGCCACCCAGCTGAGCCCAGCCCAAATCAGCCAACCAACCACCAGGCAATCTGTAGATGTGTGAGCAAAAAAAGATGGTGACTGTCATACACCTCTGAGATTTTGTGATTTTCTCTAGGCCACAATAGCTACCAAACAAAGTATCACAGGAGTACTCTCAGAAATACAGATCAGGGATTAAGAGGCAGTGCACAAAATGGATAGGAGCCCATATTTTGGGAGTGAAAGTCCATCTATGCCACTTAATACCTGTGGGAATGTGGGGAAATAGCTTAAGCTCCCTATGCCTAAGTTTCCTCATTTTTGAAATAGGGATGTCATAATTCATAGGATTATTGTGGTAATTAAATTAATATATAGAAAATGCTGAGAATATTAGCTTACATATAGGAAACACTAGATAAGTGCTTGTTATGATTATGACTATTATCGTCATCAACAGGGTAGCAGATCCACTGGGATCTATAACTGGTCATTCAACCAGTCATAAATGTCACAGAGAATTGCCAAAGTATAGTACAAATATTTGGTAGCAATATACATTTTCCCCAACACTGCATAAACTATCCCCTTTATATAAAATCTCAAAGTAATAAGAATTATAAATCTATTTTGAACCTTTGCCAATCTGATAGGGGAACAACCATATTTCAGTGCTGATTTTAAAAGGAATGTCCAGAAGCACTAGCCAGATAAAACATCTATTTAAATATTTATAGCTTATTTTATTTCCTTTTCTATCCTAATCATATCCATGGCCTGTTTTTAATTTGCTGGCTTGTCTTTAAATATTTTACTTTTCAGGAGCCATTGCTGTATTATGTAAATCCAGCACTTGTCTGTTCATTATAATGCAAAAATTTCTCAGAGTTCAGTATTTGGTTTATGATGTCTTTCATCACACAGTTTTTCTTTTTATGTAATCAATGCTGCCAAACTTGTATAAATATGGGTTTTCTATCAGGCTTAGAAAATAATTTCTTATATTTTTTCTTGAGAATTTAAAAACTTTGTTCTTTATATTTCTGATTTTAAAGTATTACATGCTCATTATAAAAATTCAGAAAATGCATAAAAATGATGCTGAAAAAACAATTAGTGAATCTTACGAATCATGATAGCCACTTGAAACATTTGCATTTGATTCTGCCAGACATTTCCTATGCATGAGATACATTCAGTTAGGAATATTTTAATGGAATATTTTAATTCATGCTGTTCCATAAACTAATTTGTTCATTTTTATAAATATTGCTAACATCTTTCCATATCATTAAATAGATATTTACATCCTAATTTTTTCCTTATTATTCATCACATTATAATTTAATTGAGGAATCACATATTCTTTGACCTTTGGGCTAGGCAAGATGAGTGCTACATCTGCTCCAAGGGACTGTGTGCCTGATTCACAGAGGCTTCTGGGTAACTTGCTCATAGTTCAGAAACTTACTTGGACCAGGCTGTGTTAGCTAGGAAAGGCTGGAAGTGATAAATGAGAACTTTGTTCAACCTGAGTATAATGTACCACACTGCAGTTGGTAGTCATAATGCATGTGGTACACACAGAGAGTGCAACTCCGAGATTGAGGAGTCTATCCTACTGTGTTTGTAAGGGGGCCATTTAACTTACAGAAGGTCTGATATGGCTCTCACTCACTCAAATATTACATCTGCAGTTGTGCCCCCCAACCTCACCACCCCACCATCACTACCCTTGCTGCCTGAATGAGGATCAGAGGTACAGATGCTTATATCTCTGGCCACCAGAGTACTGCTCATTGTTCAGCTGTGTATCCTGACTACGATGACTTCCTTCTATGTTGTTTACAGAAGTAAACTGTTAACTAAAAATAAAATCCTAAGCCCCCCACTAACTGAACGGACCCCATCTCGGCTAAGGGGAACTCAGAAAAACCTTAAAACTGAGTTCCCAGCCATGACGGGATGGGAGGTGTAAAGCACAATTGCACATGCACATGTTTTCTTTTTTCATAAATATTCATGACTCCTCCTATACTTTGTTAAATATGTATATTTAGCCACCTCGCTCAGTATAAAATCCTGTTCCCTTTGTCTCTCCCTTGAAACGTGTGGCCAAGAGCCTTGTTTCCCAGCCTGCCGGAATGACCACTGTGGGCCCTTTTATGAGAAATAAAGATCTCCTTTTTCCAAAGTATAAACCTCATTTTTTTTTTTTAAGTTAGCGAAACCTTGGTTGATTTTCTCAGACGGTACCTGTGTCTGACGGAGCTTTCTGTCCATACAATCCTATTATGCTTATTCGTCAATCAGTAGCTGTACAGGTGTTTTAGATTTTTCTTCTAAGTAAAGAATATCTCCATAAATAATAAAATTACGTGTACATGCCTGAATATTTTGCATGGAGGAACTCTCATGTACGGAGTTACATGATGAAACAGGATGATCAAATCAGTCAATTCCCCTCCAGAAAACTTGTACCAAGAGATACACTTACCAGCTGTGGATGAGACTAAGTGCTTTGCTGCCCCTTGGCCAGAACTGAGTAACATTAAGATTTTACCCTTGGCCAGTTTGACAAGCCAGAAGTAATAGTACTTCACTCTCGTCCTTTGCATCATCATGAGGTCTATTGAGTCAAAAATAACCAGGCAACAAAGGGTTTTTAAATTCTGTCAAAGTTGAAATAAAAACGTAGAGATGAATTTCTAAATTTAATGTCTTTAAAAATTATTGGTTGCAATGTATACTATTTGGGTGACAGGTACATTAAAAACCCAGACATCACCTCTATACAATTCATCCATGTAACCAAAAGTCACTTGTACCCTTAAATCTATTAAAATAAAAAATAAATAGATAAAGGAATTTAACGTTTTATTTGGGAAGAAAGGATTGCAATTTGGGGCATACATGCAGACTGAGTGATCTTCGGTATGTCAGAAGAAAAAAGAGAAGGTTGGGGGTTTTATACAAAAGGGAAATGTTATATGTGGTCTTCAGAGAAAGTTTATTAATATTAATAAAGCTTTGAGGACCTGGCAAGCTTCGATTGGTGGGCAAGGGCAGTGGACAAAATTAGTCCTAGAGTTGTAGCAAGTTATCTCAGCAACTATAGATAAAGCTGATTTCAGGTTACAGTAAGCAGTTTTAGTAGCCAGGCTTATAGAGAATTGCATTTGTGGAGTATATCATGCTTTTTTGAGTCAAGAATCTCACTGTGTTGCCTGGCTAGAGTGCCGTGGCGTCATCCTAGCTCACAGCAAGCTCAAACTCCTGGGCTCAAGCGATCCTCCTGCCTCAGCCCACCCCACCCCCCGTCCCCCCAGTAGCTGGGACTACAGGCATGCACCACGACACCTGGATAATTTTTCTATTTTTAGTAGAGATGGGGTTTTGCTCTTGCTCAGGCTGGCCTTGAATGCCTGCGCTCAAGTGATGCTCCCACCTCTGCCTCCCCAGAATGCTAGGACTGCAGATTCACCACATCTTCAAGATAAAAATCAATGAAAAAACTAAGATGAGAAGGGAACTTCCTCAATAGTATAAAGGGCATCTACTGATGAGTGAATATATATGATGTGCTATATACGTACAATGGAATATTTTTTAACATTAAAAAGGAAAGAAGTGCTGATTCATGGTACCATATGAGTGAATCTTAATAACATTATCATAAGGGGAAAAAAGCCAGTTACAAAAGATCACATATAGTATGATTCAACTTATAATACTATATGAAAATATCAAGAGTGATAGCCACCAGGCCTAGCTGAACCCCTGGATTCCTGAATGTGGTTTAGTTGGATAGGACAAGAATGACCCAATTCGTATTATCAACTTTCACAGTACAAACTTAGAATCAAACAGACTCAAGGCAGAACTCATCTCCACCTCTTGGTTTGGGCATGATTTTAGGCAGGTTTCTTAATCACACTGTGCTTTGTTGGTCTTGTTTGTGAAATGGGCATCACAACATCCAGCTCACAGAGGAGTGGTCAGAATTAGTAAATCTGACTTACAAATTCAGCACTCAAACAGGTTTTGCATCACTAATATTTTTGTCTTTTTAAAAAAAACGATAAAGGCCGGGCGCGGTGGCTCACGCCTGTAATCCTAGCTCTCTGGGAGGCCGAGGCGGGTGGATTGTTTGAGCTCAGGAGTTCAAAACCAGCCTGAGCAAGAACAAGACCTCATCTCTAATAAAAAAAAAAATAGAAAGAAATTATCTGGACAACTAAAAACATATAGGAAAAATTAGCCGGGCATGGTGGCGCATGCCTGTAGTCCCAGCTACTCGGGAGGCTGAGGCAGGAGGATCGCTTGAGCCCAGGAATTTGAGGTTGCTGTGAGCTAGGCTAATGCCACAGCACTCTAGCCAGGGCAATGGAGTGGGACTCTGTCTCAAAAAAAAAAAAAAAAAAAAAAAAAACGCTGAAAAGCAGACATGGAATTTGTGACAGATAACAAGAGTTTGGAGAAGAGGAAACGTGAGGCCTAGGACCCTTCTCAGAGTTGGGCCAAAAGCAGTGGGGGAATGTGGCCAATTTCACCCTGCATAAAAGCAATAAAAGAAATAATCTACAGAAGGTTTTAAGCTTGTTATTTTTAAAGTATTACATATTAATTGCCATGCCAAGGCATATATGGATTAAAATGTTATGCACTTCCACTGAGTATAGAAGATTTTGTTTTAAAAATGTAGATTTTTAATATTCGGGTACAGTGAAGCTGACAGTTCCGGAGATGACTGCTATTGAAAAAAATAGTTTGCCATTGGCAGTTCCCAAGAGGGAAATTGCCAGGATGGGTCAGTAGGCAGAGGGAATAGGGGAGAACATAGACAAGGGCCTTTATTGTGGTTTCTGTGGGAAAGAATGAATGAGTGAGTCAGGGTAAGCAGAGCTAGGGCTGGTCAGTTTGAATAACTTCAGTGTGTCTGAGGTGTTGGGGCTGTGCAGAGATGTCTGGTACCTGGCCTTGGGGTGACTGGGGCAGGGGAATATTGGCCTAGATTGTAAGAGCCCCATAGAGGAGGTGGGGTGTGTGGGCTTTGGATTGGTTAGTTTGCATACGAAAGGCCTGCTCTCTGGCAGGAATTGGCTAGCCCTGGGTGGAGCAGTTTCTCAGGGGTCTACAAGACTCCAGGATGTCAAAGCATCAGAATTAAAGAAAATTTTTTTGAGACAGACTCTCACTCTGTTGCCCAGGCTAGAGTGCCGTGGCATCATCATAGTTCACTGCAACCTCAAACTCCTGGGCTCAAGTGATCCTCCTGCCTCAGCCTCCCAAGTAGCTGGGACTACAGGTCTCATTCTTGCTGAGGCTGGTCTCGAAGTCCTGACCTCAAGCAATCCTCTCGCCTCAGCCTCCCAGAGTGCTAGGAATACAGGTGTGAGCCACCGTACTCGGCCAAAAAAAGGCATGATTAATACAGATTTCTGGAAAACAATTCCCTTATTATAATTTCTTATTGACATCCAATCTAGGGGTATCATTTCAAAACTAAATCCATGGTACAAAATAAAAATGAGGGGCAAGTCCCAAAATAATGGTTTTAAAAATATCACAACTTGAATAGCAGGGAACAGCATGCCTACCATTTCAACTCATGAACACAAGCCTTAGCCTGAATGAGAGAAGGGAGACATGCTTCTCCACTCCACAGCTTCACTTGACCAGTCGAAGGAAAAAAAAAAAAAAAAGAAGGGAGCCATGGTTGACTGTCTCATCAGGTAGTCTCACTCCCTGTGTACTTCTCATGGTGTGAGCATTTGAGCACCTGAACTTTTGGAAAAAAAATCTTTGAACAGCTTTATCGAGATATGCAATTCACCCTTTTAAAGTGTACAATTCTGTGTTTCTTAGTATATTCACAGAGTTGTACAACTATCATCACAATCTAATTTTAGAACATATTCTTCCCCCTCATCCATTGAAACCCAATACCTGCTAGCAGTCACTTCCATTCTCCCCACCACCCTCCCCTGCCTCCCCTCCAGCCCTAGCAAACAATTTGCCTACACTAGATATTTTCGTATATTATAAGTTGAATCATACTATATGTGGTCTTTTGTAACTGGCTTTTTTTCCTTTTGATAATGTTATTAAGGTTCACTCATATCGTAGCATGAATCAGTACTTCATTTATTTTTATTATTAAAAAATATTCCATTGTATGTATATAGCACATCATATTTATTCACTCATCAGTAGATGCCTTTTATATTATTGAGGAAGTTCTCCTCTAATCCTAGTTTTTTAATTGATTTTTATCCTGAAGATGTGTTGAATCTGTTAAATGCCTTTTCTGTGTCTGTTGAGATGATCATGTGTTTTTTTTTTTTTGGTTATTTACTCTATAAATATAGTGTATTGTATTAGTTTATTTTCCAATATTGAACTAGACTTGCATTCCTGGTAATAAATCCCACTTGGTAAACATATATAAAACTTTTTGTACGTTTCTGGATTTTTTCTTCTTTTATATATAAGCGATTCTCCTGCATCAACCTCCCCAGTAGCTGGACTACAGGCTCGTGCCACCGTGCCTGGCTAATTTTTGCATTTTTTGTAAAGGTGGGATCTTACTATGTTGCTCAGGCTGGTCTGGAACTCGTGGCCTAATGCAATCCTCCTGTCTCAGCCTCCCAAAGTGCTAGGATTACAGGTGTGAGCCACCACACGCAGCCCTGCTTATATTTTGCTGAAGATTTTTCTCTATTTTCATAATAGATATTGGTCCACAGATTTTAAAAATAACAGCTTTATTAAGATATAATTCACGTACCATACAATTCACCCATTTAAAGCATACAGTTCAAGACTATATGTTCAGGGATCGTTTCTATAGTTTGCTAGTTTGTTACTAGAGAAGTTTCCCTGAACATGTAGAGCAGAGAGATAGAGGGAAAGAGAGAGAGAGAAAGAGAGATAAAAGGAAAGAAAGAATATAGTTCACTGGTTTTTAGTATATTCACAGATATGTGCAACCATCAGCACAGTCAGTTTTAAAACATTTTCATCATCTCGAAAAGCAACCCTACACACTTTAGCTGTCACCTCCCCACTCAAACCTTTCAACTTCCCCTCCCTAAGTGACCACTAATCTACTTTCTGTCTCTGTAGATTTGCTTATTTTGAACATTTTGTGAAAACAGAATTAGAAAATATGTGGTCTTCGGCAGGGCGCAGTGGCTCAATGCCTATAATCCTAGCTCTTTAGGAGGCAGAGGCGGGTGGATCGTTTGAGCTCAGGAGTTCAAGACCAGCGTGAGCAAGAGTGAGACCCCCACCTCTACTAAAAATAGAAAAGAAATTAGCTGGACAACTAAAAATATATATAAAAAAATTAGCTGGACATGGTGGCGCATGCCTGTAGTCCCAGCTACTTGGGAGGCTGAGGCAGGAGGATCGCTTTAGCCCAGGAGTTTCAGGTTGCTGTGAGCTAGGATGATGCCACGGCACTCTAGCCCGGGCAACAGAGTGAGACTCTCTCTCAAAAAAGAAAAAAAAAATAGAAAATATGTGGTCTCTAGGGTTTGGCTGCTTTTACTTAGTATAATGTTCTCAAAGTCTATCCATGTCGTAGCATGTATCAGCACTTTATTCCTTTTTATGGCTTAATAATATACCATTGTACACATGTACCACATTTTACTTATAAGTTTATCAGTTGATGGACATTTGGGGTTTTTTCTACTTTTTGGCTACTATGAGTAATGATGCTATAAATATTCATGTACAAGTGTGTTTGTGTAGACATATTTTTTCAATTCGTTTGAGTATATACCTAGGACAGAATTGCTGGATCATATAATTTTACGTTTAACATTTTGAGGACCTGCCAAAGAGACTTCACCATTCTGCCTTCCCACCAGAAATGTATGAGTTTCAATTTCTCCACATTCTCACCAACACTTGTCACTGTTGGTTATAGCCATCCCAGTGGGTATAAAGTGGTATCACACTGTTGTTTTGATTTGCATTTTTCTAGTGACAAATAACATCAACCATCTTTTCATGGCTTATTGGTTATTTCTGTATCTCCTTTGGAAAAATGTCAAGTCAGATCCTTTGCTTTTTTTTTTTTTTTTTTTTTGAGACAGGGTCTTGCTCTGTCACTCAGGTTAGAGTCCAGTGGTGTGATCACAGTTCACCGCAATCCCAAACTCTTGGGCTCAAGCCATCCTCCTGCCTCAGCCTCCCAAGTAGCTGGGACAACAGGTGTGAGCCACTGTACCTGGCCCCCTTTGCTTATGTTTTTTTAATTGGATTTTTGTCCTTTTTACCCTTGAGTTACAAGCATTCTTTATATATTCTGGATACAAATCTCTTATCAGAGATATGCTTTTCAAATGTATTCTTCCATTCTATGGTTGTCTTTTCATTTTCTTGATGATATCCTTTTAAGCACCAACTTTTAAAATTTTAATAAAGTCTGATTTATCTATTATCTATTTTTTCTTTGCTTGTTTGTGTTTTTGGTGTCATATCTAAGGAATTATTGTATGTATAATCCAAGGTCTCAAAGGTTCATGCCTATGTTTTTTATTGGCTTTTGTTTTGTTTTCTTTAGAGACGGGGTCTCACTATGTTGCCCAGCCTGGAGTGCAGTGGCTATTCATAGGCACAATCACAGTGCACTACAGCCTCGAACTTCTGATCTCAAGCAATCCTCCTGCCTCAGCTTCTGTAGTAGCTGAGACTACAGGCTTGTGCCACCATATGTGGCTCTGCTTTGTTCTAAGAGTTTTAGAGCTTTATCTCTTACATTTAGATCTTTGATCTATTCTGAGTTAAATTTCTTTAAGAGATGTGATCTTGCTATGTTCCAGGTTGGAATGAAGTGGCTATTCACAGGCACAGTCCTAGCCCACTGCAGCCTCGAACTCCTGGGCTCAAGTAATCTTCCTACCTCAACTTCCTGAGTAGCTGGAACTACAGTCATGTACCACCATGGCTGGCTAATTTTTTTTTTATTATTTTTTGTAGAGACAGGGTCAAGCTATTGCCCAGGCTGCACTTTACAATGTTCTATATGTCCGTGGCTTGGAGGATGCTATCAGGGTTCCAGTGGTTTGCTTTAGATTCCACATTCAGCCAGGGACTGGCTCCCTCTTTCACCGCTCTTGAGAGGATCCATCCTTGGGAACACACAGTCTTCCAAACTTCCATGGATGGGAGACTGTGATATTATTTTTAACACTTTTATTGAGATATAATTTACATATTATATAGTTCATATATTTAAAGTGTCCAATTAAATTGCATTTAGTATATTAACAAAGTTGCACATCCATTACCACAATCAATATTAGAGCATTTTAATGACCCTAAAAAGAAACTTCAGACCTGGTGTGATATAGGAAAAACCAAAGTGCATTTTCCTGCTACACTCAGAATACTTCATACGACATACCTCTGTGACCCCAGATGTGTGAAAGTTGTTTCTCCATACTACAAGCAAGAAATTCTGTAGTGGACACCAGCTGAGTGTCCTCTAATTCAACTCAATTCTGACATTATCTACCTGAAGAGAGCATCAGATCTCATAAGTTAAGGGCTCGGGCTCATAAGACTGCACCCAACTGCAGGCACCAGTCACAAGTCTGGGCCTTCTGAGAGATCGGCTATAAATTTGTATTCCCATGACCTTCTCCTTGGGCTTGATTACTTAGCTTAAGTGGCTCACAGAACTCAAGAAAACACTTTGCTTATGTTTACCCATTTATTAGAAAGGATATTGCAAAGGATACAGATGAACAGTCTGATAGAAGAGATGTGCAGGGCAAGGTGTGTGGTCTTGGAATTTCCATGCCTTCTCTGGGCACACCACCCTCCAGGAACCTCATGTGTTAGTCTCAGGAGAGGATAGAAGCTCTCCTGAACCCTGTTCTTTTGGGCTTTTATGGAGGCTTATTACGTTGGCAGAATTGATTAAATCATTGGTCCTTGGGGATGAACTGAACCTTCGGCCCCTTTTCCCTCCCCTGAAGTTGGGGGGTGGGGCAGAAAATCCCAGCCCTCCAATCGTGCCTAGTCTTTTCTGTGACCAACCCCCATCCTGCAGCTACCTAGGGGCTGCCAGTCACCCGTCACCTCATTAGCATGTAAAAGCCACTCTTTTTAGGAGCTGTATGTCAGGAAACTGGAACTTGAAGATTAAATATATATATTTCGCAGTATCACAATTCTCTTTAGTTATCACCTCCTTACCTCCCACACCAGCCCTAAGCAACCATTCATCTCCTTTTGTCTTTACAGATTTGCCTATTCTGGATATTTTATATATAACAGATGGAATAATACGATATGTGGTCCTTTGGGACTGCCTATTTCACTTAGCATGTTTCCAAGGTTCATACTTTTTCTGGCATATATCAGTACTTCATCCTTTTTGTTTGTTAAAAAATATTCCATTGTATAAATATATATATTCTGTTGTATAAATGATATAAATATATCACAATTTCTTTATTCTTTCACCTCTTGCTGGACATTAGGGATGTACCTAGTGTTTGGCTATTATGAATAAAGCTTCTATGATTGTTCATGTACATTTTTTGTATGGGCATATGCTTTCCTTTTTTTTTTTTTTTTTTGAGGCAGAGTCTCACTCTGTTGCCCGGGCTAGAGTGCCGTGGCGTCAGCCTAGCTCACAGCAACCTCAAACTCCTGGGCTCAAGCAATCCTCCTGCCTCAGCCTCCCGAGTAGCTGGGACTACAGGCATGCACCACCATGCCCGGCTAATTTTTTCTATATATATATTTTTAGTTGTCCAGATCATTTCTTTCTATTTTTAGTAGAGACGGAGTCTCGCTCTTTCTCAGGCTGGTCTCAAACTCCTGAGCTCAAACAATTCGCCCGCCTCAGCCTCCCAGAGTGCTAGGATTACAGGCGTGCTTTCCTTGTTTTTAGGTACCTATCTAAGAGTAGAATTGCTGGGTCAAGGTAATTCTGTGTTTAACTGTGGGAAAATCTGCCAGACTTATGTCCAATGTGGCTGTAACATCTTATATTCTTATCAGCAGTGTATGAGTGTTCTGATTTCTCTAAATGCTCACCAAAAGTTTTTTTACCTGACTTTTTGATTAAAATCATCCCAGTGGGTTTGACGTGGTATCTCTTTGTGATTTTGATTTGCATTTCCCTGATGATTAATGATGGTGAGCATATTTGTGAGCGCTTACTGGTCATTTGTGTATCTTCTTTAGAGAATATCTTTTCAAATATTTTGTCTATTTTTAAATTGAGTCATTTTTCTGTTTATTATTGAGTTGCAATGTCCTCCATATGTTCTAGATACAAGTTCCTTATTAGATATATGATTTGCAAATGTTTTCTCCCATCGTGAGTTGTCTTTTCACTTTTTTAATGGTGTCCTTTGAAGTGTGGAAGTTTTAAATTTTGATATTACTCAATATATCTATTTTATCTTTTATTGCTTGTGCTTTCAGTGTTTGTGACATTGTTTTTAAGACTGACTTCCTAGGTGTTACCCCTGAGTCAGAACAGCTTATTTATTATTCAGTCAATATTTGGTGAGAGCTTGTGTTTAAACTCCTTGTGCCAGTGAGTTTTCTGTCCTGCATTGATGAGTTTGTGTGTGGCTTGGAAAATGCTTTTATGTCTCTCCTGCATCTTGCTCTACTGTTCACTCCTGATTGGCTACAACCATGCAGATGTGCACAGACTTCCCCAAACTCAGAGCCAATTGTTATCCAGCGAGCTCTAGGTTGTCTCTTTCCTTAGTTCTCTGTATTAAATGTCTGGCTGATGTGCTATTTTGCTTGTTATTAGAGCTACCAGCCTTCTCCTAACTGCTCTCCTCCAAGGACTCCATTGGTAACAGATTGTTTCACTCTCTGTTCTAAATAAAGTTTAGTCCCTTTAGGCCAAGCAGCAGAGTTCTTAGTCCTTATGGCCTGTTAGACTCCTGGAAAATCCCCATGACACTCCACCTGAGTAGGGACAAAGAGCCACTTTTCATGAAATGATATCCCATTCTAGGAATGAACAGTGGAGGGCTACAGCAACCTCTACTCTCCATGGTTTGCCGGTCCTGCTGTGGAGCTAGGATGGTGTCCATAGTGTACCATTATTCTGGGTTGCCACCACCTCTCAAGTCCCCTCTTCTATTCCTCCTGGCCTCTAGGCTAGGAGTAAGCCCGAAAAAATTTGTAGTAGGGGTTGGAATGATAATCTATTGTATGTATTGTGTACCCCAGTGACTATCCCTGGTTGCCGGAAGAGGCTGGAGCAGAGGAGAAACCTCTCAGCCTTTGCCACTTGCTCAGAGAGAACCTATTTGTCACTTCAGGTAGGGTCCCTTGCTGGTAAGAGTGCAAACGATGATTGAGACAGAACAAAAAACAGAAAATGTATCCCACAACATTCACAAACCTATTTAGAGATGAAAAAAATTTAAATAAGTAGACTTTCAAACAATATTGTTGTAAGTTGTATCATTCATACACTGTAATTGTTCCCTCCCCAGGTGAGAGGCAGGTTCCCAAGACCAGACTCTGCCAGTGCCCTATCACTCTCTCTTTTTGCCAAAGAACTGCTGGGGGCCAGCGCTTCTTGTGCGGCCTTCCAGGGGCTGCTGCAGATGTTGCCTGCACTGCCTAGGTGAGTTGGGGATGTGCTTGGTCCAAAGGAGTGGCAGCCACTGGCAGGTTTCCCCTGCCTGACTGGTGCCCTGATTTATATCTTCCTTCTTTTGAAAAAAAAGTACACACTCCTCTTGCAAAATAAGGTTCACCTAAGGAAACATGCATACGTTAGAAAGGAAAAGGAAAGCCAGTGATGCCACCACTCAGAGATAAAGATAAGGAATGTTACATAGGGACTTGTATTCTCCCGGCATGTTGTTGCCTAAGGACAAAGAGACATACAAATAAAAATAGTTTTAAAACAATAGTCGAGCACTTTGGGAGGATCACTTGAGCCCAGGAGTTCCAGGCCCAGGAATTCTCAGCTGCAGTGAGCTGTGATCCTACCAATGCACTCCAGCCTGGGTGACAGAGCTAGACCATGTGGCCAAAAAAAAAAAAAAAAAGTCTAGTGCGCTCCATGGGTAACCTGCTGGATATTTGGATACTAAATGATTGACTATGAAGATATAGTTGTGGACTCTTTTTATTTCCATTGACAAATGTAATCCTTGCTTGATTATTTTTTCAGAACAAAATCTTCGAAATACAGAAGAGTTTCCAGGGAGAATTGAAGTCGCCCCTATCCAGATCCATGACCCAGTGTAACCACCGGTAAAGATTACTGTGTGCGTGTGTACTAATTTTTCTATGTTTATAAAATCATTTATATATGTATTAAAATCATGTTTAAAAGAAATCTCGGTATCAATGCCAGGGTGCCCAACTGGCCTTTGACCGCCTCCAGCTCCTCAGAAGGTCCTGCCTCCATTCCACTCCTCCCACAGCTGACACTCCCAAGCTCAGGCCCGCCCCCACCACCCAAGATCACTTGCGGGCCAGCTTCTCCCAGCCTTGGGCTCAGGCCCTCACTCACAGCCCCTTATTCTGACTGAGTCCTTTACTGTTGGGGCAGAGGCAAGACGAGGAGGATAATGAGGCAACAGAAGTGCTTTGCCCTGGACTGACAGCTACCTTTTTGCATTTCAGTTGGTGGGGGGTGGATTGGAGGGATGGCTCAATGCTCTGCCACAACTTTCCCACTGTGGAATGAGTGGAAAGGGAAGAGAGCTTCCCCCTCCTTCCCAGGAGGGACCATGTCACAAAGCCCTGGGCTGTGAATCTCAGCTGCCCCTCTCTGGATTCCCGTTTTTCTCCTCCTTCACTTTAGGGAGCAATGGCCATTCCCCCATGCAGAGAACCAAGTCACAGCCTTTTTTCTGTCCCCTTCCCTAGACGGACACAAATTCAGCAACTGCTCATTGTGCCAGGAAACTGAGGTCCACGAAAGCTAAATGGCTTTGCCAAGGCAGACCAGGGTGGCAGAGGATGGCTTCACACATGCAGGGCTCTCATGCTGTAAATCCTTTCTTCTCTCTGCATGCTATAAATGGATTTTAAAATTTTACCTTAGAGTGGTATCTTAGTTTATTTTCTGTTGCTTTAACAGAATACCACAGACTAGGTAATTTTTTTTTTTTTGAGACAGAGTCGCACTCTGTTGCCCGAGCTAGAGTGAGTGCCATGGCATCATCCTAGCTCACAGCAACCTCCAACTCCTGGTCTCAAGCGATACTCCTGCCTCAGCCTCCCCAGTAGCTGGGACTACAGGCATGCGCCACCATGCCCGGCTAATTTTTTCCATATATTTTTAGTTGTCCAATTAATTTCTTTCCAATTTTAGTAGAGACGGAGTCTCGCTCTTGCTCAGGCTGGTTTCGAACTCCTGAGCTCAAACAATCCGCCCGCCTCGGCCTCCCAGAGAGCTAGGATTACAGGCATGAGCCACCGTGCCCGACCATACTAGGTAATTTATAAACAATAGAAGTTTATTTGACTTATTGCTCTGAAGGCTGGGAAGTCCAAGAACATGCAGCTGGCATCTGGTGGAGGTCTTCTTGCTGTATCATCCCATAGCAGAAAGGTGAAAGGGCAAACCAGTGTGTAAGACAGAGAGAAAATCAGAACCAAACTTAACCTTTTATCAGGAGCCCACTCTCTTGATAACTAATCCGCTTCCATAATTAAGGCTTTAGTCCATTCATGAAGCCAGAGCCTAATCACCTCTTAAAGGTCTCACCTCTTAATATGGTCACAGTGGCAATTAAATTTCAACATGAGTTTCGGAGAGGACATTCAAACTGTAGCAGGTGGAGACCAACTCTGTGAGGACTGAACTCTGACCTTTTTTTTCCTCTTGCCCATATTCCTTTCTAAGAAGCCTAGTGGATCATGCCTACAAATGATAAAATCTCATTAAATGGGTTTTTATTAACACAATGTAATGTGGCTTACTTTCCAACCTGATTCCAGTATATCATCATATGACCAATAGAAGACACCATATCTTAACTCAAGCATTCTTTTCTACTGACTGCAGGTCTTTAGACAAACCTTAACTCTTTCAACCAATTGTCAACTAAAGAATCCCTAAAACTCACCTAGGACTTGTAAGCCCTCACTTCAAGCTGCTCTGCCTTTTTGGGCCAAACTGAGATATACCTTCCATGTATTGATTTATGGTTTTACCTATAATTTCTGTTTCCATGAATGCGTAAAATAAAACTTAGGCTGGTTGCAGTGGCTCACACCTGTAATCCCAGGACTTTAGGAGGCCGAGGCAGGAGGTGGCTTGAGCCCAGGAGTTCAAGACCAGCCTGAGCAACATGGTGAGATCCTGCCTCCAGAAAAAATGTAAAAATTAATGGGTGTGTTGGGGCACACCTGCAGTCCAAGCTACTTGGGAAGCTGAGGCAGGAGGATTGCTTGAGCCCAGGAGTTGGAGGTTGTAGTGAGCTATGATGACACCAGCCCGGGCAACAGAGTGAGACCCTGTCTCAACAACAACAACAACAACAACAAAACTATAACCTGGCCGCCTGGGGCACATTTTCTCGATACCTCTTGAGACCAGTTCCCTCGGCCACAATAACACATATTCAGCTCAGAATAAACCTCTTTAAATTACTTTACATAGTTTGAGGTTTTCTGTTGATATTTACCTACAAAACTCTCAACACTTGATGCTCCTAGATGCCCTGCCCCAGCTCCAACTCCCCTTCTCTGTGCCTGTCTGGTTTCAAGAGCAAGAAAGGCAAGTTCACTGTATTCCAATTCTTTTTTCAGCTAGAAGCCAGGACCATCTTGACTTCATTTATAATTTGCTCCTGTTCTCTCCAGTTTTGCCCCTGCTTGGGGCCCTGAGGATTAGTTACCCTTATGGTTCCAGTTCCTGGCCTGTGGACAAATTTGGATTTTCCAAGCTCTACACTCAGGGTATCCATCTCGCTTCTCTGGACTCTGCATCCCCTGGGACTCCCCAGTTATCTCTGGCCCTTTGGGACACAAATCTTAGTCTCTTCAGGAAGGGGAAGCCCAGGCTGGCAAAGACTGTTCCTGAAATCCACATGCTCACCTGTTGTGCTCCCAGAACCCTGCTGCCTAAATGCATTCCATCATGGTTTCAGGACAGATATTCAGGAACATTGTCATCTATGGTCAGGGTCAAAGGGACCTCTGCTTTAAGGTCAGATCAAATCCTTCCCACATGAAGACTTTGTTTTCCCACCAATGTCAGACTGTTTCTCAAAAGTTTAAAGCATTCCATGCATCTTGAAATAGATGCGGCTTTGTCAGGATTTCATCCAATCCCAATACCCACTGGAGTAGTGGGCTCAATTTTAAACAAGCACTATGCAATTTGGCCACTAGATGGCAGGACCTCTTCAGCATGAGTATAACATGGAGCTGGCTCAGAAAACCCAAGTGTTCATATCAACCAGTCCCAGACAAAGTAAAAGGAATTTAACAAGTTTGGTGAAAGGAGCTCTTTATGTATGAAGCTTCACAAGTTTATCCTTATTTTGATAATGATATTAGCAAATACAATTGTGATCAACTGGATTGTTTCCATAGTGATAAGTCTGTCCTTGTTACACCCTCTCTCCACACCTAAGAACTCTTGCAAGGAAAGCCACTTTAATCAGGAAAGAAAATTGGAGACTTTTTATAGAAATACAGGGCAAATACATAGACTCCACTTTTGTCGAAAAATGTTCTTCAAAGGAAGTCTCTGGGAATCCTCAGCAACTTTCCTGAACACAGGTCATTTCCAACACAGAGAACTGATCTAAATTTTATGCAGAGCAATTATTCACAGTTAGGCCTTTACAATAATTGATTTCTGTGCTAAGTACACTGAACTCCTTCCAAGGGTGGAGTAGGTGTATTGCAAAATTATTTTTCTCTTTTGAGAAGACAAAGTCAGAAGAGATGAGGGAATGGGCTGAAAGAGAAGTAGAGAAGAGGATACCAGTTCTGGGCCTGTGAATAGGGGTAAAAACTTGAGTGCACTTTCTCATTGCTCTTCATACAAACATTTGGGAGATGGAGTCCATTGTTTCCAGGGTCAAAGAACAGAAGGAACAACACTGCAGTGAAACAAGTAGGACTTATTGCTCATTGAAGGAACCATGTAGTACCTCCATAAAAGGATGTTAGAAGGGACTTATTTTGGCCAAGTGTGGTGGCTCATGCCCGTAATCCTAGCACTTTGGGAGGCTGAGGTGGGGATGATGGCTTGAGCTCAGGAGTTTGAGACCAACCTGGGCAACATAGCGGAACTCTGTCTATACAAAAAAATAAAAATATTAGCCAGGAGTGGTGGCACGCACCTGTAGTCCTAGCTATTTGGGAGGGTGAGGCAAGAGGATCCCTTCAGCCCAGGAGTTGGAAGCTGCAGTGAGCTATGATCGTGCCAAGGCACTCCAGCCTGGGAGATGGAGCAAGACCCTGTCTCTAAAAATAATAAATAAGTACATTGTAAAAAATAAAAATAGAAAGGACTTATTTCAGGATTTGGGTTTGTATTAGGTGGTTTTAGAGAGGATTTAAGTAATTAGTACTTTGAATTGGATGCTAGGAGGGAGTGAGA
This sequence comes from Avahi laniger, assembly GCA_963575035.1. Taxonomy (NCBI): domain Eukaryota; kingdom Metazoa; phylum Chordata; class Mammalia; order Primates; family Indriidae; genus Avahi; species Avahi laniger. The sequence continues at coordinate 20,318 of CAUYSK010056411.1, forward strand.
GTAATTCTGTAATTGGGGATCTTAATAAGTTTATCTCAGAGGAGGCAAGAAAACAGTGAGGCTAAAGCTGTAGTTGGTTAAAAGAACAAAAAGCAGCAGTCATTCATGTTAGTTAGGATACGGGGCTATTGGTCATTTCTGTAGCTTACACAATGTTCCTGTTTAGTCTATGTTAAAATGTGATTATGGTGTGGCCTTATTTTTGCCCTGGCCCATCACTGTCACAGAGTAGCCTTGCCTGGTGTTGCTGTTCTGTGAGATTGCTCACGTTCAACTGTCGTGGCTACCTTTTCTGCTCCTGAGCTTGGTAGAGAAGGAATAATTACTCAAAACATATAGTGTTTAGAGAGAAAGGGAGAGACCAAAATCTAAAGGGGAAAATGACCTCCTCAGCTAACTTCCTCCCCTCATTTATTTCCAAGGACACGTACAAAGTATCAGGACCTGGCGTTTGTTAATTTCTTTAACAATTTCCATACAGGTCAGCTATTTTCAGCTGACCTTTGCACTCAGCAAATGAGCAGCTTCGGGCAGGCGTTTTCACCTTGCTCACGTTCTTTCTATCCATCCATCCATCCTTTCTTCTAGGCCCAGCCCCTAAGTTCAACAGCAGATCACCAAGGCCCAGCCCTGAGTGTAGGGCCAGCTCCTCACAACACTGAGGCCAGGCTGATAGGGGATGCCTTGCTCTCTCTGTCTCCTCCTCTGGCCAAGGGCAGATGAAGTCGGCCTGAAGAACATTGATTGACAATATCCAGATTTTCACCATAGCCAAGATTTTAATTTAGAAACTACTTGCAGAGATTGTAGTCTCAATTTGGAGTTTCATCAGTCTCTCCTGCTCCTTTCGTTGTGGGGCGAATTGTTGATCCTCTGATTTGACAGTGGCTGCAGAATAGCACATAAGACTGATGGGGTTCAGGACATGCCATCCCAAAATATGACTGCAGGAGGCAAAATATGACCGCAGGACATGCAACTCCAAAATATGCCTGTTTGACATAAAGATTATTTTGAGGTCATTATTTTGAGAAACAGTAGGCACAGGAGAAACTCTGAAAACAGGATTAGAGATTATGCTTTTGTAAGAGAAATTTACATCTATAAAAGGAAATCTCCATTTGTAAGGGTTTCTCCAGCTCTGCGCCAGGATGAGAATAATGACTCTAAAGTACTGGAGACTCTTATCAATGGAGAAGGCATGGATTTAAATCTGCATAACAAACTTTTTATTTTTATTTTTTTTGAGACAGAGTCTCACTCTGTCACCCGGGCTAGAGTGAGGTGGCATCAGCCTAGCTCACAGCAACCTCAAACCCCTGGGCTCAAGAGATCCTCCTGCCTTAGCCTCCCTAGTAGGTGGGACTACAAGCATGAGCCACCACGCCCAGATAATTTTTTGTTTCTATTTTTAGTTGACTGGCTAATTTTTTTTCTATTTTTAGTAGACACGAGGTCTTGCTCTTGCTCAGGCTGGTCTTGAATTCCTGAGCTCATGCGATCCTCCCGCCTCAGCCTCCCAGAGTGCTAAGATTTATAGGCGTGAGCCAACACAACCAGCCACTTTTTATTTTTTTAACTTAGTCACAGTTTACTTATTTTGTAGTATGTAGGTGCAACAAGGAGTGTTTGCTGTAGCATAAATTCCCCCTTAGCTAGTTAAGAGGTAATGCAGGACTATATAATTGCCCATAACAATTCTGACTAATGAGTTTAGAGTAGTTTGTTTGCCTTTCAGAGTTGAAGTTGTATTACTTATGACTTTTGTTAGGGTCCGAGGCAAATTTTAGACCATGCTTGCCAGTGGTATTATTTTTAATGGGGGAACTGCAACTTACATAGTATGCAACAAAAGGGAGTCGCTTATGCCTTCTGGGAGTTTGTTTACTTTTAAAGAAGCTTGTGTGTACTGCATTTTGGAGGTTTCTGGGTAGGATTTTTTCCAGGGAAACATGATCCACTGGAGGGATGTTACTTTTAAATAACTGAAAGTGTCTCACAATTATCCTAAATATACAAGATAAGTTAGTATATGGCAGACCAGTGTAAGTGTAAGCCCAATATCCATATAAAATGTAGTACCCTAGTAGGGGGTAGACCATATCGCGAGCATAAGCATCATTAATCACAATAGGGGAAGGCTGATGCGGTGGCTTATGCCTGTAATCCTAGCCCTCTTGGGAGGCTGAGGCGGGAATGATCCCTTGAGTTCAGGAGTTAGAGACCAGCCTGAGCAAGAGTGAGACCCCTGTCTCTACTAAAAATAGAAAAATTAGCTGGGTGTCATGGCATGCACCTGTAGTCCCAGCCACTTGGGAGGCTGAGGCAGGAGGATCGCTTGAGCCCAGGAGTTTGAGGTTGCCGTGAGCCAGGCTGACGCCACGGCACTCACTCTAGCCCGGGCAACAGAGTAGGACTCTGTCTCAAAAAAAAAAAAAAAAAAAGAATCAGAAAATTAGGCTGAGGTGGGAGGATCAATTGAGCCCAGGAGTTTGAGGTTACAATGAGCTACGATTGTGCCACTGCATCCCAGGCTGTGTGACAGAGTGAGACCCCCATCTCTAAAAAAAAAAAATTCAGAAAATTAACCTTGTTCTGTTGTCGTGGGTGGAAGTCCGAAGTCAGCAGCTCCGAAGTCAGCAGCTTGCTTTGTCTTACGCAGAAGCTGTCCGCTTCTATATACAGTGGCTTCCAGTGGCTTCTAGAAGATTCCCAGGAGTCTTCAATTTAAGTGCTTCTGATGAAATTGATGTCTATTAGAGTAGAGGAAGTGATGTATACCTTTTAAGTTAAAGATTTTTTTTTTCTCCTGGATAGGGCTTGGCAAAAGGCTTCATTTCTGCCAAGTCACTCACTGCTAGTTAAAGGTTTTATATATGATTGTCAGAAAAAGGAAAATGAAAAAGAAAATTTTAATAGTGGACCAAGATGGCTGTACTGGACACATGCGTAATAAAACCCAGGCCTATAAACTAAAGATGACCTCTTGCCTGTGTAACTGGAGTTTGTTAAATATTTCACTGATGGGTGCTGGTTATAAACCCATTTATCGGATGTAGAACAAAGACAGAATGAAATTCATCACCCCCCACCAGACCCTAAGATGCCTAACTTTTCTCCCTCCCCCTCAGCTGCATATTTACCTTATCTTATGCACAGAGTCACTGAGCACCCATCAGAATCACAAGAATGTAACTGTTGCTTCGCTACCTGCTTCTCCCACCTTATGTGCCACACATAGCCCCCTTCTGCCCGCCCCTACCCTCCCCCCCGTTAGAAAGCGTGTATATACGGTGCCTCATGCAGCCTACATCGCGAAACATTCTTGGTCTGCCCGTGATTTCTCTAAGTTCTAGAGAACTGTTATTTCACCTTTCCATGAACACTCTTAAGTATCAACACGTTGGAGTTTTACTGACACGTGAACTCGTTAACGGTACCGACAAGATACCGTTTTACCAAGGCTCAGGGAAGCTTTATTTCTGTTGCCTATTCGAAAAGACCAATCTCCAGGTTGCAGATCATGCAGAGGATGTTTAAGTATGTTCTTCGAAAATGCACACTATCTGTTGGTCATAAACCTGGAGGCATTGTATCAGTCTCTTGGAATATTCAGTCACATTAGCTTGTAATAGAGTAGAATCTGGGATTGGAAGTGAAATTCCCAAATGCCTGAGGCAGCCTTTTATTAACTTATAAGGAGATAACTTATGGATCCTTGAGAGCTTTTATCTTATTGTCAACAAGGCAGTTCTTTGGGCCTGGAAAGTCCAAGGGATTTTCAGAGCTTTTGATAATTACAATTTGAGAGTTCTGTTAATTGTCTTTATTTTCTATGACTTTGAGCATACTAAGGATAGAGGAATTTCTGAGTAAAACGCAATACATTGAAAGTTTTAAAAATAATGATACCAGCGACAAAATGTGTATTCCTCTTACTACAAACATACCTTGGGATTTCCCACATCAAAAGTACAAAATCAAGCAATTTAAAAAATCACTACAGGCCGGGCGCAATGGCTCACACCTGTAATCCTAGCTCTCTGGGAGGCAGAGGCGGACGGATTGTTTGAGCTCAGGAGTTCGAGACCAGCCTGAGCAAGAGCGGTACCCCGTCTCTACTAAAAATAGAAAGAAATTAATCGAACAACTGAAAATATATAGAAAAAATTAGCCGGGCATGGTGGCACATGTCTGTAGTCCCAGCTACTCGGGAGGCTGAGGCAGGAGGATCGCTTGAGCCCAGCAATTGGAGGTTGCTGTGAGCTAGGCTGACGCCACGGCACTCACTCTAGCCCGGGCAACACAGTGAGACTCTGTCTCAAAAAAAAATAAGTGGGAGAAATTTACTTGTCCTTTTTTTTGTAGGATCAAGGAGCGAATTTTTGTATTACTGTCCTAGTTAGGGATGCTATAACAAAGTACAATAGACTGGGTGGTTTATAAACAACAGAAATTTATTTCTCACAGTTCTGGAGGCTGAAGTCTGAGATTAGGTGCCGGCATGGTTGATTCTGGTGAAGACTGTCTTCCGAGTTGCAGAGTTGCAGACTGCTGACTTATTGTGTCCTCACTTGGCAGAAAGAGAGTAAGAGAGCTCTCTGGAGGGCCCTTTTATAAAGGTACTTATCTCATTCATGAGGGCTCCACCCTCATGACCTAAATGCTCCCACAGGCCCCACTGCCTAATACCATCACATTGGGGTTAGGATTTCAACATACGAATTTTGGGGGGATACAAACATTCAGTCCACTGCTATTACCTAATGGCCATTTTAGGGAACCCAAAGATAGTTTAGGTGTAAAATGTATCTTAACAGTTTTATAATTCTGAATTTAGATCTTGTATTTGGGAAAGGCAAAATCAGGAATAGTTGGTAGAGGAGACATAGTCTGAGTCATAGGTATTTAAAAATAAGAAATATTTGTAATCAACGCTATAAAATTACACTAGATTGTACCAAAGCTAAACCTGTAATTAGCCAAAATAAAAAATTTAAAAAAAGGCAAAAAGCAGTAGCAATTACTCATATTAGCCAGGAGAGGGAGATGTTTGCTTATTTTTGTGGCTTGGATAATGTTTGTGTTTTGTCTGTGTTCAGACATGATTATACAGTGGTTCTTGCTTTTTATCTCATTTCATCACTGTTACAGAGGGATCTGGTCAGAGGTTGGTGCTCTGTGAGATTGTTTATGCTCATAGGAGAACAACAAGGCCTAGCTGTGAGTGCCAGGCCAGCTCCCATATGTCTGGGGTTATTTTTCTCTCTCGTCACTAGCATTGGGCTGTGGGAGGGGAAGTTGGTGATGCTGTTTAAATATACGTCTTAGGTATATTTTAAGTCTGACCTGTCAGGGCTTACAAGTTCCGGGTAACTGGGACTACAGGTGCACACCACTGTACCTGGCTAATTTTTAAAAACTTTTTGTAGGGATGTGGTCTCACTACATTGCTCAGGCTGGTCTTGAACTCGTGGCCTCAAGCGATCCTCCTGTCTCAGCCTCCCAAAGTGCTGGGATTACAGGTGTGAGCGCTCAGCCTTGGGCTATTTTATATACCTATCCATGGAGTGTTCCCAGGAAGGTACATACAGATATATAAAGGACAGAGGACCAATTGCAATTAAATAAGCAATGATTGCTTTTGTTCTGTTGCTAATATGATGAATATATTTTAAAGAATAAGAAAATACATTATTAAAAAAAGGATCTGTCAGTCCATCACCTGGAGGTAACCACTGGCAATGTTTTGGTTTATCTTCTTCCTATGTATGGGTATCCACGTGCACACAGACATATACACACACACTTAAACCAAAACCTTCCTCATTCAGTTGGCCATGGACATACGGATACTTGCTCTGTTCTGAATAGAACTCTCATCATTCACAGGAAGTGCTAGGGAAGCCTTCCCTCAGGAGTTTCTTCTCTGATTCCAGCTACCAAGGCCATAATGAAGAGGGAAGTAGAGTCCAAATCCATCTCAGGAGTGCAGTAACATTGCAAGCAAGGAAGAGAAGATAAGCGGAAATTCAGGCCAGCTGGTTACTAGCTCCAAATGAAATTGAGGCTACCACTACACATAAAATAGAACAAAATTAGTAGTAAGAAGCCATTTTCTTTCGTGTTAAATACTGAAATAACAGAATCATTGCAGCATGAGATGATGAAACTTTTGCAGGGTCTTGCTTTTTGCTCTTCTTATCCGGAAGCTAGTTAGTCCATGTAAGAATCCCAGAGGTGATCAGGTTTTATGGACTAACTGAAGGAAACAAAATGCCAGAGAAACTCCTGAATTATACACCAGAAACTATTTGATTCCTTGCTAGTGGGGGATATAGTTCTAGGCACTGCCATTAGCAAAGCCTCTCTCACGCCACAGTGGCTCTGGGAGTTCCAAAAACGCACTGGAGAGTGGCAGATGAATATGGAGTCAGAGGCCAGAGAGTTTTGTCCATCCAGAGTATTATGAGCCTTCGAACTACCTCTGTTCACATAGCTGAAAATGTGCCTTAGGTCTGCTCTCCTGCACCTCCTAGGCACCTCCCTCAAGCTGACTCAAAGATAAGAATTTGGCTTTTCTACATTAGACCCTGTCTTAATCAGCTCAGGTTGCATAACTAAATACCATAGACTGTGTGGCTTAAACAGCAGACATTTATTTCTCACGGTTCTGGAGGTTGGGAAGTCCAAGATCAAGGTGCCAGCTAATTTAGTGTCTGATGAGGCTTCTCTTTCTGGCTTGCAGATGGTGGAGGGAGAGAGGGGGGGGGAGGGAGGGAGAGAGATCTGGTGTCTCTTATTATAAGGCAACTAATCCAAACATGGGGGCTCCAAATTACCTTCCAAAGGCCCCACCTCTTAATATCATCACTTTGTGGGTTAGAGCTTCAGCATATACATTTTGGAAGTGATACATGTAGGGCAAAGGGAAAGTTTCCCTTCTTCCTCTGAAGGTTCACTGAAAAATAAACTGATGAAAGGCAAATTAATAGGAGAAGAGACATGCAAAATTTATTTTAACGTGGATAACACAGGGGAGTTGCAGGAGAATGATTACCCAATAATCCGATGGGGTTATTATACCCTTTTTCAGAGAGGAAAGGAAGATGAGGAAATGTGAATGGTTTTAAGGGGGATAGTAAATGATTTTTAGGGGAATTCAATGGGCTTGGAGAACACACTTTGGTCAAGGACAAAGTCTGTTGGGCACACAGAGCAGATAATGGTTTATGACAAAAGTCTGTTCAGGTGTGTTGACAGACTTCAATCCCTCTTCCTAGGATATAAGTGAAATTAATGAAAATCAGGGAAAGTACCAGAGGTAACTGTTTTCTTCTCTGGCAGGCCCGGACTTTGGGCAGATAAGGGCATATCAGAATAAAGCTTCATCAGTGTCTGCTGGTCTCCAAAGGCCTTTAATTTAAAATAATTAGCATATCACGGTGTCATATTTTGGGGTGAAACTCCCTGGTCTCCTTCACACAAATATTTGGTCTATAACATTTTACCTCTGCCCCCCTAAATTAATCTCCTATGCAAAATACATTTATTTCATCCCAATAACCCCAAAAGTCTTAACTCACTCTAGCATCAACTCAAAAGTCTAAAGTCCAAAGTCTCATTTAAAAAATATCGAAATCAGATAAGAGTGAGATTTAAGGTGAGATTCATCCTGAGGCAAAATTTCTCTCTAGCTGTGAACTTACGAAAGCCAGACAAGTTATGTGTTTCCAAAATATAATGGCGGGACAGGCATAGGATAGACATTTCCATTCCAAAAGGGAGAAACAGGAAAGAAGAAAGGAGTCAGGGATTCCAAGTCAGTCCAAAACTTAGGAAGGCAAATCCCAAGGGATCTTATTGCTCAAGAATAATACTCTTTGGCTTGATGTTCTGCCCTCCAGGCCCAGTGGGATGACATCACCCCCATGGCTTGGCAGGACACCACCCGTGCTGTAGCTCTCTGCATGGGCCACAGTCCTGTACTTAAAAAAAAATTTTTTTTGTAGAGATGGGGGTCTTGCTATGTTGCCCAAGCTGTTCTCAAATTGCTGGTCTCAAGCAATCCTCCTGTCTCAGCCTCTTAAAGTGTTAGGATTACAGGCATGAGCCACCACACCCAGCCTTGGGATGTTTTTGACAGTCCTGCTATAAGAATATTACGAGTACCCCACTCTTTAATATTGTGATTCCCAGGAAATGTTCATTTGAAAGCAGAGTATCATGGCAATAAAACCTTTTGGAAATCAAGGTGAGACACCTTGGTATGCTCAAGGAAGATGACAAGAGCAGAGCAGATACTTTGCTTAGAATAAATTAGAGCTTTTCATGTGCATATTTAAGTTGTTGGTCATTTAGTGCCTCACACCATATCCTGACCACATTTCAACCTCCGGCTCCAGCTCAAGGTATAGACAACAACAGGTGAAATTCAGAGTTGGGGTAAGCATGTGTCTGGCATACTGCTTGGTCATGATTTACTGGCATCTTTAGACACTGTCAAAACGTGTGTGTGTGTGTATAAACAAAATGTGTGCCTGTATATTTGTGGGTATACAAGTTGGGAGTGGTATTGAGTAGTAAGAGATGTGGCTAGACAAGAATCAGATCCAAGTCACTTACTAAGGGAGTTGGATTTATGCAGTATGTGACAGAGCCATTGTTAGCTTGAGAGACAAGATTCTAATCTCGACTCTTGATAAGCTCACCAAGGTCCAGCATCAACTGAGGCTTAATTCACATGGCCCTGGGAATTTTTCATCAGAAGACCCACTATTTTTTTTTTTTTTTTTTTGAGACAGAGTCTCACTCTCTTGCCTGGAGCGAGTGCCGTGGCGTCAGCCTAGCTCACAGCAACCTCAAACTCCTGGACTCAAGCAATCCTACTGTCTCAGCCTCCCAAGTAGCTGGGA
>CAUYSK010056415.1:0-15924 GCA_963575035.1 Avahi laniger
AATATTTTTATATAGCTCTAAAAATGTGTGTTTTAAGCTAAGTTACAAAAGAGTCAAAAAGTTTAAAAATATTAAAAAATTGATAAGGTAAAAAAGTTACAGTAAGCTAAGATTAATTTATCATTGAAGAAAGAAAATTGTTTTTATAAATTTAGTGTAACCTAAGTGTACAGTAGTGTACAGTAATGTCCTAGGCCTTCACAATTCACTCACCACTCACTGACCGATTCACCCAGAGCAACTTCCAGTCCTGCAAGCTCCTTTCATGCTAAGTGCCCTCTACAAGTGTACCATTTTTTATCCTTTACATCATGTTTATGTCCCGTCCCGCGGGACATACAGCGTGGGGTGGCGAGGGGAGGACTACCTGCCGGTAAAGAGAAGAAAAGAGAGAGAGAGAGAGAGAAAGACGGGACAAGAAACACACAAAATGGAGGCAAGACAAAGCTCTGATCAAGCCTCAGTGTTTATTGTCAGGTGCTTGCTTATATACCCTGGGAAGGGGGAAGGGTAAGTTTAGGGGCCGTGGCATTCGCTGATTGGTGGTAGACGGGTGACGTGAGGGAGCAGGGGCCGTTGGTCTTGGCGCGCGCGGGAAAGGAAGCGTGGGACTTTCAAATACAGCGCGGGAATTTCCAGGGGAGGAGGAAGAAGGAGGAAGTGAAGGCTGGCATAAATGGTTGCCGTAAGCTGCCGCTTCACGGCCATGTTGGCTCCCAACAGGCAAGTGCAGAAGAGACCTGTAGAGACAGGGCAGTAATCAAAGTGAGAAATGGTCCATAGTGGCTTGGACTAGAGTGGATGTGCTGAGAAGGGTTTGGATTCTCAATCACCATGTTACGTTGAAATTGTCCACTTATTCTGTCTCCTCCACCTGCACGGTGCATTCCCAGCACCTGCCACAATGCTCACCCATAAAGGTCATGAACTGTCTCCTTTTTGGAAATGAACCATGCTCATTTTGAGGGTTATATAGAGGTCATTGCCTCAAGTTGTGGATAAAAGGCAGTTGAAATAGAAAAAGTGACTTATTTAAGGATTAAAGGAAAAATCATGGATTGATAGTCAGTTACTATGAGACAGCAGATGATTAGGGAGTATATTCTTGGTCATTGGAGCTAATTTTAAGAAAAATCCTCCTTTCCCAACACATCACTGGGTATTTTGGTCTAAGACATAAAACCGTTTCAATCTGATGTAATACTTGGACCCACTGCATCGCACAATGCCAGGACATGCCTTTCCCACAGAATGCAATGCTGTGTGGATCCAAAGTTGTGCAATGTGGCCATGATTTATGGCTATCTATCTATCTGTCCTATCTTTGGGAAGTCTTTAGCATTCAGAGGTATCACAAATGCGCATAACAGAAACAAAGCAAAAGCCATGATCTTACATGCTATTCGTTCATGAACTTGTTTGTTTGAGTATAGTGATTGAATAATGGCTCCCAAAGATGTCAGATCCTCATCCCTGGAACCTGTGAATATTTCCATTTGTGGAAAAAAGGTCTTTGGCCTTTGCAGATTTGATTAAATTAAGGATCTTGGGCTGGGGGATAATCCTGGATTACGCAGGTAGTCCCAAAACGCAATCACAAGTGTCCTTATAAAGAAAGGCAGAGGTAGATTTGAACCAGACAGAAGAGGAGAAGGAGTGTGACACAGGGGCAGAGACTGTCGTGGTGCAGCCACAAGCTAGGGAGTGTGACAGCCACCAGAAGCTAGAAGACATAGGGAAACTCGGCCCTGCTGACACGTTAACTTTGGCCCGGCAATACTGATTTTGGTCTTCTATCCTCCAGAACTGTGAGAGAATGAATTTCTGTTGTTTAAGCCAGCAAATTTGTAGAAATATTATCATAGCAGCCACAGGAAAATAATACGTTAATATGGTAGTGAAGTAAGCTGTAATTTACTTCTTGGATGGCCATTTATCCTCCAAAAGAGCAACTAAATTTTGTCTTTAAATTTTTTATGAGTATTTCAGCAATGAGTCTATACACAAGAGTGATTTTAAAGCCGAGGCAAGGTGATTATAACCCTCTTTGGTATGGGGTATCCCTGTTCAGCCAGGATCCTGCTAATTTAGGGTGTGAGAAGTTTCTTTTCTAGTTAGCATTTTTATAAATTATAAATAGTGGTTGAAAGGAAATTATACTACTGAATCGTTTTGCTTTATGATTTTATTTACTTTATGGTTAAAATTCAATCTATTCAAAGATTCCCAATCACCTGCAGACGTATCTATCTTTTTGTTTCCTGAAAAATTTAAGAGAGAGATTCTCTCTGGAGCTAAGGGTCATTCTTCAGGGATGGTGGCAACACACATCCTAAGGATGTTTTACTCTCTATTGATCCACATTCTAAGGTGGCCCACATTTAAACAGATGACTCAAGGACCCTTCGGTTGGAGCTGTACCCCTCTGTCTGTACAGGTTTTCTCATACTTCCTTAAGTCCTCAGGATCCTTCATGTGTGGATGAACTAGACTAGAAGATGATCAAGGACAAACCTTCTGGACAATAAGCTCTTCTTCCAGATCCTCTGGCACATTGTGTCTGCACTCTGGAGGGGAAGGAGCACCCTCACTGTGTGCTGGGTTAACTGTGAGACCCAACCTTCTGCTCAGAGGATGACAACAGATAGAGGCAGGTGGTCCTAGGCTTGCTATTTGGGCAGTGCCATTTGAATACACTGGGCACCTGTGAGTCTGGAGAAATCACTGCTGGGTTGGTTGTGAGGGTATCCACACTGGGACACGTCACAAAGAAAGGAGAGGGAAATAAAATGATACCTGTATAATTGCCTCATGGAAAAGATTCCTTGCCTTGTTGCAGAAACACAGGCCGTTATATAATGATTCTGGTGGGTGATAATGTTCCAATTCCTCCTCAGTACCATGTGTGATTTGCTACTAGTTTATAAGGAATGAATGACACCCGCTGTCCAGTCTGACTGCTATCGTGTGGGACATTCAAGAGAGCATAGATTTTCAAGTCATGCAGGTCTGGGTTCAAATTTGGGGCTCATCTCATTCTACCTTTGTCATTTTGGCCAATTTTATTACCTTTAGTTTTATCACCTGTAAGATGGGAAGAATAACTCTTGATTCATAACATTCTTGTCAAGATCAAGTAAAAGAGTTAATAGAAAAGACTTCCATGCTGCTGGACAAATAGTAGTCACTCAATTCTTTGCCCATTTTGTTGAACTAAACAAAATTCACAAGAAGGGTAGTAAATTTATTGAACTCATCGTCTGAAGGGGTAGTAAGAGCAGTAGTTCAGCCAAAATAAAATAAAATAAAATAAATTTTAAGGATTTATGTAAGTAATGAGGATAGATCTGTAGTGGATTATTAAGGGAAGGCAAGATCTGCATGTATTTGTACCCCAGCATGGTGGTTTTATTTATAAATCTGGAAGCTGTTGTCAGCCTGTGAAAATAGCAATAACAATGTTTTGTTCATAGACACAGCTTTGGGCCCCATCAGGACCATGGTACAAAAGGCCAGTGGAAACTGAGGGGGCTCAATAGACAGGAAGGCTGGCGCTGATCTGCACCAAGTACTGCCAGGAATAATAACATAGTCCAGCTTCTATATAAAGGATGGGAATGGGCCAAGATGAGAGTTAGAATAGAGCATAGGTTCTGCGCTCTGCTTCCAGAAGGTGTTTTTTTCTTCCCTTATTCTTTGAGATCAGAACAAAGAAACAATTGACTGGATATAGAAGTTTCATGACAAGTAAATGACATTTTGTTCAGGGTAATTGCAGGGTTAGCATTGTTTCCTTTTGACAGTCGATCAAAAGGAAATTAAAATTCTCAAGGAAAACTGCCCCCATGTAGATCAATAAATAAGCTAATGCATTCAGTTTTCTTTCTAAGACTTTGGAAGGCAAACTAAGAGGTCTTTCTAGAAATTTCCTCCTCAGTTGACTTGATTGGCACTCCCCTGTATAATTGCTCCACTGGCACTGCCGGCACTGCCACTGGGTGGTTGTCATCCTCCACCATACTCACAGAATTCTGTGGCTTATTTCTGGAGCTTCCCTGCATTCTGATCTTAAAGCCAGGTAAAGAACAGCACATTCTGAGTATAGCCTTGAATTTGTCTTGTATTTTGAGAACCCATCAGACCTGTAAATGTCCATTGGCTCCATCCCTCTTTTTTGGAAATGAGTTTTCCATGCTGTTGACGTTAAGAAGCCTGGAGACTGATGGATTTTACATTTTCATTTGCTCAAAGTTTTGCCAGGATTGTCCAAAAATATTGTTTTAAAACCTTTGTCCTAAAGAGTTCTGCAAAATTACAAGGCAGGCCAAATTGAGCTGTCGGTTGGAGTGATGTTCACCCATGGGGAGGCCTTATATACTAAAACTTAGACTTGAATGAAGATTGAAGGATACTTCTTGTCTTTCATATTGGTGCCTCCTAGAATTACAACCTTTTAACCAGACTTTGCAGGACCTAGTTTTTCAGCTAGTTCTAAGATCTTTTTTTCCTCTTTTGATGAAGTGGAAACTGGCATGGCCTTGCTATCTACAAGGGGAAAAAAAAAGAAGAAGAATGTTACATTCTACGTGCTCATTCTATCTTTAATTTTCTAAGACTGTAACTACTTGCCAAATTATTCTGGCTTTCTATGAAGACATGCCATTTGTCATCAGAAAACTTTTGAACTCTACATAAAGGCAAAATATCAGAGGACATTTTTATTTCTTGACAAGGCTTGTAAAAACAATTAGACCGCATTTTATGGATGTTGTTTGGGTTGAATATGACTCTGGTCACCAGAAAGGGATTTCTCATTCATTTCTTGATTGATTATTAATATGTCAGTAAAGGTCTAATCAGGAAAACAGAAACCATGTTAGGTATGTCAAACAAAGGAGATTTAAAACAGGGAACTGGTTGTAAACGTAAGAGCTGAAGGAAGGAAAAAGAAGGGCAGAGCAGCTGAGACATTAGACTGTAAAGCCGCTGCCACTGGAAGAACGAAAGGGCAAGGTGGGGCAGCACCGCCGCATGTGCTCGCTGGAACTGCTGGACTCTGCGGCTGATTTTGAACCTTCTGATTCTATTGCTGGAAATGCAGAGGCTGCTACTCAGCACTGCTGCTGCTGGAAAGGCCAACACCCCTGGAGCCCAGAACTGCCCACTGCCATTACTGGGAGCAGAGAAGAACAACAGCTTCTCTCCCCTTCCCCCTTTCTGACACCCTCCAGGGGCTCCTGCTCTTTGGGTCTAACTGGAAGTCAGTTGGCAGGATTCTGGGGAATGTAATTTGCAGGGTTTAGTTCTCTGCAAAACAGCCGAGTCTAGAAGAAAAAGAATGGAATCGAGAGCAAACAGGCAATGGACCAGCTCAATTCACTCCTCCGTAAAGAGGGATGTGTCATGGAGCAATGCAAGATGTGGCACCCCCTTGCCAGTTCTGTGAATGAGTAAATGTTCATTTGGCTTTCTTTTCATGTCCGAAAATATTTTTAATTTTGAGTAGCTTCCATTTATTAAATATTTAAAGATGGAACATGACTATAAAAATCAAGCAATACATTCTATAATTTATCTTTTGTAATTTGTTTCATTTGAAAGTTTTGGAGGGATGGCAACCAACATTGACTTATGCTATTAAAAAAATGCTAAGTGACATGCAAACATTTCTCATTTAATACTTACAACTTATGAGGTAGGAATTACTTTTATCCCCTCACAAAACTGTATCTCAGGGAAGGTTTCACGGCTCTTCATTTCCAGAGCCAAGACAAGAACTCGACCTAATGCTATTCAGCCAGTATGTGGGGCCTTCGTATCCTGGAAAAAGAAAATCACAATTTTTTTGATTAATACTTACAACCCAAGAAGTACATGGGTATAGGAAGAATAGGATTTATGAGTAGGTTTCCAAAGTGTTTTTGTTTTGTTTTTAACTTTGTAATGCTACTGCGAGCTGCAAGGAGCAATGTACACTCAATGGAGCAATGAGCACTCAAAGGAGTGTTCCAGTGGGTAGAGGTGCCGATCTTGAGCTTGCAGGATTCTTTGCTTGAATCTCTTGACAGCACAGGAATCTATTGACAGCACAGTTTTCATTTGCTTATTTGTTATTTCCTCCCAATAGATTGGAAGCACCTGGAGGATATTCAGTGATATCATGTTCATTTCTGAATCCCACACAGGGCCTGGCAGAGGGCTGGCACTTAGAGGGGTGTGTAGCTATTTCACTGTGGGTATTGGAAGGCTCTGTCTCCTTTATGGGTCATGCAGGACCAGAGCCCAGGACCCAAAATCTTCAGGGACATCTTTTTTCAGTCCAGTCCCCATCACTTACTGTGCGCCCTTGGGAAAGTTATTAATTTTTCTATAATCTCTTCCATTAAATGGCAATAATACCTGCCCCTCAAGGGTCATTGTAAGAATATGTTGGTTACTGTATGTAAAGTTCTTGGCACTGTAGCTAGTATATGCTAAGTGCTTTATAAATACCAGTTTATCATGGTATCATTTCTTATTGAAGTTAATATACATCAAAATCAATTTGATCAGTACTTGAAAATAATGCATTGATTCTGAAAGATTTATAAATAAGAGATTACCTATATATTAATATAAACAAGTTTTGCTTCATTGTTGAGTCTTTGTTGAGCTTTCTGGAGGGAAAAAGCAATTGGTTGAATTTGAAATGACCTGAGTTTTCAAGTGCAAAGGTGGGTAAATCCAGTTGTGTGTGTGCACATGTGTGTACTTACTTGTGCGTGTGGTATCTTTATGACATTATTCTCTTCTGAAAAACTGTTCTTTGGAATCTCATGTCCTGATTTACTTACGATGAGTTTTCTATATTCTTTGATTACAATGTCCCAGTTTGATCTTGCTCCCTGGTTGTTTTTCCAAATTGCTGGTTATTTGCTGTTTCCTTCTATAAAAGCGCTAGAAGTTGGTGCCAATGTAGAAAACTCAAATATTGGCTGTACATTTCAAGTGCATTGTTTTGGAGAAGCAGAGGGTCAGGGACAGCATGTGCTGACATTTGTAGCTTTGGTTTAACCTGCAAAAGCTAATTTGAAATTATTCTGGTCCTGCACTGTAACAGAGCCTGAATGCCTTTAGAGCCCATCGTGTTCTTCACCTGAGATCCTTCCTTTACCAGGGCACATGTTACTTTGGCAAAATCTCTGCAGACTGGATATCAATTTCCAGAAAATTCTAAACTGATATTAACTGGGTTTCCTTTGATTTTTATAGTACAAAACTCTAGTCCATGCTTGAGACAGTTCTCTAAATTCAGATCTTAAATCTGCCTCTGTTTCAGGAGTCTCCACCCTCAAAAATGAATATTCATTCATTTATCCATTCATTCATTCATTTAACAAATATGTTTTGAGCACCTACTCTGTGCCAGGTGCTGTTCAATTCTGTAAATACAGAGTGAACAAAATAAAGAAAAGTCCCTCGTTTTAAAATGTTAAAGCTAAGTAATCGCTAACTTCTAAATACTTTAAAAGCACCTTAAATTTTGATGCCATATTTTCATTAAAGCAGGATTGCAGTTTTCTGTGTTTAAAATTACTGGAGGTCAGTAAGTGAAAGGTGGAGGAATTGTTTTCCAGACAGCCTTCTCTACTTCATACCTGAAGTCTCTCTTAACAATAAAAAATAAATCAAAACATTTACCCCAGTAGTTATAAAGGGGAAAGTCAGTTGGAATACTTCTCATTACTAGTAACAGATAACCTAATTTAATAACCTAGATAATAAAGAGAGTTCAACAAAACAAAAAGTTGAAGGGACAGGTGGCTTTAGGCACTGTTTCATCCACAGGTTTGGGAGGTGTCAGGGCCTGAGCCTTATTTTTCTGAAAATCCTGTGGAATGCAGCCAGCTCACCTGCTCCTGCACTCACTGCAGTGTGTTTGTGTTTGCAGCTGGGCTGTGGGTTCTCTCCTTTGCTCTTCACTGTGTCACGAGGGCACTGCTGCTCTTCATCTCACCAGGCATGATTTATATGTAGCATTAGGATAGTGTACCTGCAGATGAGTTCATTCCTTCTTTAAGATCTAAAATCCATCTAAGAATAGATTCATATGTGGATGGTTGACAAGTGTCAAAAATGGCTGGCACTGTCACAAACGATTCTGGCAAAACCCAGGGGATAGAAAGGGATTTGGGTGGAGACCAACAGAACCCTGATATAGTGTTAAACAATCATCGTCATCATCATCTCACTGGGATAAATTGAGAATAGGGGAGAGAAGGATTTCAGTTTTGGAATGTGCAAAGCTCTTGTAAAGGATTAAAATTTGGGTCTCAATAAACAAAGTAGCAGTCATAATACAATTTACAGACAAGGAAATCCAAATGGCAAACAAATATATTTCTTAAATGTTCAACCTCTCCAGTAGTTCAAGAAATAAAAATCCAGATGATGTCAAGTTATTATTTGGCACTTATTAAACTGAGAGTTGTCATTTAAAATAGGAAAGTCTAGAAGCAATTGAACTCGATGGTGATCAGCAAATGATTAGATATACCACGGCTTATCAGTTCATTGGAATTCAGGGAGCAACGGAAAAGGATATGAAAAGGAAAAATACAGAGGCTTTGAGGGCTTCTCGAGGCTATTTATTAGCCTACATTGAGTGAAAAGGCTTCTCAAAGTTCTGGATTTGAGTGCCAGCTATCGCATGAACTATCTAGCTCTACCTATAAAGTCAGGCATCTCCGGCAGGTGCCAGGGCCCGCCTAAGATTCAGTGTTCTCTTGTCTATAATCATGGTACTCACCTTGTGGGGCTATTGTGAAGATCAAATGAGATCATTCGAATGAAGCAGTCGGCACAGTGCCAAGTGCAAAGCAAGCCAAGGAAATCACTACAGAAATATTATTACTGTAACTATGTTTATTTTTTCTTTGTCAAATTAAAGATCAGAAGAAAGCCTGAGAAAAATGGAGGAAAGGTCCCATGCGTGATAATGGAATGGGTGAAATTTTTATTTTTGAGCATTTCACTTTATAAAGTTTTACAATTTTTAAATGTTGACATTTTAAAGAATATCTTTCTAAGTCCAAACACTTCCCAGGACAAAGTCCTCCTCCCAGGGCCTCGTCCTCTGAGCAGCTGGAAAGCTGGATTTCACAGCCCTGCCGCAAGTGCTCAGAATGAGGATATTAAACTGAAGAGTCCACCGCACAGATTTAAAATGGACCGATTGTATCTTTATCCTTTTCGCAGCTGCTTTGGGAGAAACTGCTGTTCTTAGATGGCTGATTATTCCACACCTGTGAGGATATAGTATTGCTCCTTGAGAACCAAATCATGTTTGATATTTCTGGTGTCAGATGGTCTTTAAAAAAATGAATGGCTTAGCATTTCCCCAGAAGGCTGCATTCACGGGAGGGGTCTTCCACCTGACCTGCTGGGAACAATGCATCTTTCAGGCTGCTGGGCAGTGAATGGGTCCCTCTGAACTCCTCTCTTTAGGGTTGTTATTCTGAAATCCTCATTGTCGGCGGTGCCTTCTTGGCAGCTGGACAGTAAAATGCATCTTTCTATCAATTCAGCCTCTTTCCTTTTTTTGTTTTTTTGCAGTAGCTGCTTGGCTAAAAAAGCAAAAACCAGCATAGCTACATTTTATTTCTGTGCACCTGCATTATTTATGCCATCAGAAACTCAAGGCAAGAGGCTGAAACTGTGATTATTATTAGGCTTGGGAACTGCGAGGACAAGCAAAAGAGACTTTCTTTTAATGTGGGTGGCAAGAAAATAAAATGACAATCCGGAAAGAACAAATTCTAAGGCATGAACTCTTAAAATGATCTGCCAGTTAACTGTGAAGAGGATGGCATCTTAACCAAGTGTGATCTGCTTGCCAGTCTTCCTGCAGCTCTGCTGCCAGCGAGGAAGGGAAAGGTCGATTCTGGCAGCCTGGCAGTGCACCTTCCCAGGGGGAAGAACAAGGGGCTTCTATTCTGGCGCATGAATAGCTATCAGAAGGGCTCAGTTTGGGTTTGACCAAGGACTTAGAGCAGCCAGCAGTGCAGAGAGAGGAATGGACATCCTAAATGGCTTCTGTGGCTTGAGTGATAAAAACATCATCTTCTGGTTTTGAAATGGATAGAAATTTTCTGCAGGGCAAGCCATGAAGAGAAAGGGGGATGTGCTGATTTCAGTTTTTGAAAAAAGACTATTTGTAGGTTCACAGCAAAATTAAGAGGAAGATACAGATTTCTCATCTATCCCCTGCCCCGACACACGTATATCCTCCCCCGTTATCGACATTCATAGTGGTGCACTTGTCACAACTGATGAATCTACACTGAAATATATATAATCATCTAGTTTGCATTATGGTTCACTCTTGATGATGTACATTCTGTGGGTTTGAACAAACATGTAATAACACGTATCGATCATCAAACCATTGTAGGGCAAGCAGAATTTTACCTCTATCTCTTAGGGTTTGTCTTTTTTTTTTTTTTGCTAGTCCTGAGATTTAAATTGACATAAGACAGATCAACAGGAGAAAAGCATTCAAATTTATGATAAGTTTTACATGACACAGGAGCCCTCATGAGGAAATGAAAACCCAAAGAAGTGGCAAAACCTAAATGCTCCTATATTAGATTGAATGAAGACAGGCAGTTGTGGAAAAGTAATGAAATTATGTGGGCAGGCTAAAGAAAGATAAGAATTATTTTAAC
The DNA here is from genome assembly GCA_963575035.1 of Avahi laniger. Taxonomy (NCBI): domain Eukaryota; kingdom Metazoa; phylum Chordata; class Mammalia; order Primates; family Indriidae; genus Avahi; species Avahi laniger. The sequence continues at coordinate 10,707 of CAUYSK010056415.1, forward strand.
AAGGTCTGTTTGTATAAAATTATTTTAGCTATGACTTCCCATTGAAGAATGTTTCTTTTCTCTTGATACAGGGAGGGCACTTTCACATGGGAGTTTTCATCTCCTGTTTTCAGGAAGAAGAGGGGGCGATTAGAATGCCCTTCTTGCATAACATTTCTTAGGTGTTTAGCTCTAAATAATTCTTATACCACAGTGGCATGTTTTGGGGTGCATATTCTGCCACATTTCACTATCACACAGAATAGTTTCACAGCCATAAAAATCCTCTGTGCTCCATCTCTTCAGCCCTCCCTCCCCTGTTTCCCCTGGCAACCACTGTTTTTTTTTTTTAATTGTGTCCATAGTTTTGCCTTTTCCATAATGTCTTATAATTGGAATCATACAGTATGTAGCCTTTTCAGATTGGCTTCTTTCATTTAGTAATATGCATATAGGCTACTTTTTCATGCCTTTTCATGGCTTGGTATTTCATTCTTTTTAATGCTGAATAATATTCCATTGTCTGGATATACTACAGTTTTTTTTTTTCCATTCACTTACTGAAGGACATCTTGGTTGTTTCTAAGTTTTGGTAATTTTGAATAAAGCTGTTACAAACATCTGTGTGCAGGTTTTTGTGTAAACATAAGTTTTCAACTCCTTTCTAAATGCCAAACAGTACGATTGCTGGATTGTATGTTAAGAGTATGTTTAGTTTTGTAAGAAACTGTCAAACTGTCTTCCAAAGTGGCTGTAGCATTTTGCAATCCCACCAGAAACAAATGAGAGTTCCTGTTGCTCCACATCCTCTCCAGCACTTGATATTATCAGTGTTCCAGATTTGGGCTATTCTAGTAGGTATGTAGTGGTATCTCATTTTAATTTACAGTTCCTTGATGACATCAAATGTTGAGCATCTTTTCATATGCCTATTTGCCATTAAGATCTTTGGGCCGTTTTCTAATCAGGTTGTTTCTTATTGTTGAGTTTTAAGGGTTCTTTGTATATTTTGAATAACAGCATTTTTTCAGATACATCTTTTGAAAATATTTTTTCCCAGTCTGTGGCTTGTCTTCTCATTCTCTTCACATTGTCTTTTGCAAAGCAGAAGTTTTTAATTTTAATGAAGTCCAGCTTACAAATTATTTCTTTCACTGATCGTGCTTTTGGTGTTGAATCTAAGAGTCATCATCATACCCAGGGTCATCTAGGTTTTCTCCTATGTTATCTTCTAGGAGTTTTATAATTCTGCATTTTACGTTTAGGTCTATGATCCATTTTGAGTTAATTTTTGTGACAGGTATATGATCTGCATCTAGATTCATTTTTTGCTTGTGTGTGTCCAGTTGTTTTAGCACCATTTGTTGAAAAGACTATCTTTGCTCCATTGTATTGCCTTTTCTCTTTTGTCAAAGATAAGTTGGCTATATTTATGTGAGTCTATTTTTAAGACCTCTATTCTGTTCTATTGATCTATTTGTCTATTCTTTCACCAGTACCACACTGTCTTAATACTGTAGCTTTACAGTAAATCTTGAAGTCAGGTAATGTCAGTTCTCCAACTTTGTTCTTCTCTTTCAATATCGTGGTGGCTATTCTGGGTCTTTTGCCTCTCCGTGTAAACATTATAGTAAGTTTGTCAATATCCACTAAATAACACACTGGAATTTTGATTTGGATTGCATTGAATCACAGATGAGTTGGGAAGAACTGACATATTAAGAATATTGAATCTTCCTATACATGACATGAAATATCTCTCCATTTATTTAGTTCTTTGATTTTATTTATGAAAGTTTTATCATTTTCCTCATATAGATCTTGTACATATTTCTTATATTTATACCTAAATATTTCACTTTTGGGAATGCCGATGTAAAGAGTATTATGTTTTTAATTTCAAATTTTATTTGTTCATTGGTGGTATGTAGGAAAGCAATTCATGTTTGTATACTATCATTTTATCCTACAACATTGCTATAACCCTTTATTAGTTCTGGGAGTTTTTTTGCTGATTCTTTTGGATTTCCTACATAGATGATAATGTCAGAGTTTTATTCTTCCTTCCCAATCTGTCTACCTTTTATTTCCTTTCCTTGTCTTATTGTATTAGCTAGTACTTTCAGAACAATGTTGAAAAGGAGTGGAGACATCCTTACCTTCTTCCTGATCTTAGTGGGAAGGCTTTGAGTTTCTCATCATTAAATATGATCGTACCTGTAGTTTTTTTAAAGATATTCTTTATCAAGTTGGGGGAGTTCCCCTCTATTCCTAATTTACCAAGAGTTTTTGTATTGGTGTTGGATTTTGTCACATGCTTTTCCTACATCTTTTCATATAATCATGTGATTTTTCTTTTTTAGCTTGTTAATGTGATGGATTACATGAATCGATTTTGAATATTGAACTATACCTAGGATAAATCCCGCTCGATTGAGGATTATAATTTTTTATACAGTGTTGCATTGCATTTGCCAATATTTTGTTGAGGATTTTTGCATCTTTGTTTATGAGAGATATTGCTTCATAATTTTTTTATAATGTCTTTGTCTGGATTTAGTATTAGGATAATGCTTGCCATATAGAATGAGTTAGAAACATACCTTCTTCTACCCTCTGAAAGAGATTGTTGAGAATTGGTATAACTTCTTCCCTAAATGTTTGATAGAATTCACCAGGGAACCCATCTGAGTCTGATGCTTTCTGTTTTATAAGGTTATTAATTATTGATTAAATTTCTTTAATAAATATAGGGCTCTTCAAATTTTCTATTTTGACATCATTTTTCCAAAGGTACTTAGTTCTGAGTATAATCACTAGATCAGGGGTGGGGAACCTGCAGCCTTAAGGCCACATGTGGCCTTCTAGGTCCTTAAGTGCAATCTTTTGACTGAATCCATTTACAGAACAAATCCTTTTATTTTTATTAATACATTTTTGTTTATCTTTTATATTTTATTTTATCTTTAAAATTAATGCATTTAAAATACCAAAGAATAAAATAAGTTTCAATGAAATAATTTTCCCAGATTGACCAGCACAATTAGAACATTAGAAAGCCATAAGGGCTAAATTGACAGCTGCTATGCTCATGATTTAGTTCTAACTTCCCCCACCTGACTGGTGCCACTACTTCACAAGGCTGGTTGGTAAGAGTTTATGGGGGTTGAGTATGCTAGTCTGTTATCAGCTTTTGACAATGGTGCACTGTGTTTCTGTTTTAAGTGGAATTTGTGTATAGTTTCACAGCTCACAGTATTTTTAAATTCTGTCTGCTTAACAGCCCATCATGTCAAAGAAGACCAAGAGACTGCTGAAGGAAGAAAACAAATTTTTTAATGAGGATTGGAAATTGCAATATTATCTTGTTTCTGCTAAAGATAAGATGATTTGCTTGCTTTGTGATACTGTGATATCAACATTAAAGAAATTCAATGCCCATCAGTATTATAACACTCATAAGGACCACAAATATTTTAAATTAGAGGGAGAGGCACAAAAGATGTATTGCAGAAATTATTAATAAAAGATGAAAAGCAAAAACAAAGGCAATTCTTTCAAGCAGCAATAAGACCTGGAAATAATGCCACTGAAGCAACTTACAAAGTAACTTATATATTTGGGGAAAAAAGGAAGCCATTCAGTGATGTAGAAATTGTGAAAGAATGCATCGTCAAAGTTTTACGATGCTCAAACTTTGATAACGTTTCAAAGTACAAACAACTGCCTCTTTTAAGGAGAACCATAATTGATCGGCAGCATGAATTAGCCTTCAACTTAATAGAACAACTTCAAAAGGAAATTTATATTATTCAATTGCTTTGGATGAATCAACTGATACTACTAATTCAGTGCAGGTTTTATGCTTCATTTGGGTCATAACAGAGGATTTTCTTTGCTATGAAGAATTACTCCCTTTGGGCACTCTAGTGAACAGAACACAGGGAATAGATATCTTCAACAACTTTCAAGATAAATGCCATGAAGTTGGACAGAATTTGGTAAATTTAGTGAGTGTATGTACAGATGGTGCACCTTCCATGACAGGAAAACATGAAGAGTTTATTGCACAGATTTGAAGTATTAACAGATCCAGATGCTCTCATTTCTTTTCATTGTACCTTGTATCAGCAAAATCTCTGTGCTAAAACTATTTTAAGTGACAATTTTCAACAAGTTACAACTATTTTTAACTATATTTGTGCAAATGCAACACGGCATGCTCAGTTTCATAACATGCTAAAGTTGAAGGATGAGGTATTCAATGTGGATTTGCGGTATCATTCTAAAGTGCATTAGCTATCACAGGGACAGGTGTTAGCCAAAATTTTGTCTTTGTGAGAATAGATAATTAAATTTCATGAAGAACAGAATCAGCAATGTGAATTATTGAAAGAAGATTTCTGTAGGAATGCAGTATTTCTGTGTGATATCATATCAAATCAAAACAACTTGAATATTTCTTTGCAAGGTAAAACTAAGTCTCTATATGATATGTGACAAAAAAAATTCAAGCATTTTGAAAAAAAGCTGTCTTTTTTTCAAAACACTTCTTCAAAAGGATATTTTGAATGAACATTTTCCCCAGTTAGCAAAGGCCATTGATGAGCAGGATAATATATTCATATCATTTGAAGAATACACAGCCGTTGTAGACCTATTAATAGGAGAATACAATGAAAGGTTTACTGACTTTGAGAATCATGACATCAGACTCAAATTAGCATTTTGGCATCAGCTAGTTGATATCACCAAGGCACCTAAAGAACTACAGATGGAATCGATTGAGCTCTCAGTAGATGACATTGTAAAGTCATTGATGCTTAGAAAGATCCAATTGAAATATGGGAAAATGCAGTAGAATACCCATGCCTTTGGCAATATGCCTTAAAAATGCTTTTTTCCTTTTCAACCACTTATTGCTGCAAATCTGCATTCTCCTACCTAACCTAAAACAAGACGTCCTTAAGGTTACAAATGACTGACTCCCATCTGGACAATCAACTGAAACTGTGGACCTCCATGCTGCAACCAAATATTCAAATGCTTTCCAACAAAAAGTAGACACAAGGAAGTCATTAAAAAGTTGGTTAACTTTAAAATTAACAAATAGTTTTCATTTTTTGAAATTATTAAGTACATAGCAGTTAGATTTTTACACAATAATGTACATTTTTTAAGTATATCTAATTGAAGTTTCTTGAATGTGGCCTTATTTGATTACAGCTAAATTAATGTG
>CAUYSK010056417.1:0-26874 GCA_963575035.1 Avahi laniger
AAACCCAGCTGTACAAACCTTCTAAAAAACAAATGAGACAGGCATGGTGGCTCACACCTGTAATCCTAACACACTGGGAGGCCAAGGTGGGAGGATACCTTGAGGCCAGGAGTTTGAGACCAGCCTGGGCAATAGCAAGACTCCATCTCTACAAAAAATTTTTTAAAAAATTAGCCAGGCATGGTGGCACGTGCCTGTAGTCCCAGCTACCAGAGGCTGAGGCAGGAGGATCCCTTGGGCCCAGGAGTTGGAGGCTGCAGTGAGCTATGATGATGCCCTCTAGCCTGGGCAACAGAAGGAGACCCTGTCTTTTTTTTCTTTTTTTTTTTTTCTCCAAAAAGGACTGTACTCTTGAAAAATGTCAGTATCATGAAAGATAAAAAAGGCTAAGGAGCTGTTCCAGATTTGGAGGAGAATGAAAATTATGTAAAGAACCATTTAAAAAAAAAAAAGTGAAGAGACATGACAATTGAATGCAATATATGATCCTGGATTGGATCCTTGAATAGGAAAAAATAAAAGTTGTTATAAAGATCTTCACAGGGACAAGTGGAAAGGTCTGCACATGGACTGTATGTTAGATATTAGTGCTGTGCAGAGCTAAACTTCCTGAATTGCTCTTTTCCTCAGCAGAGACGAGCTGAAGTATTGAGAGGTAAGAAGTCATGATTTCTGCAACTTAGCTCAGCTCAAAAGGCTTAGCAATCATAGTCATAAGTAGATATATATGGAGTGATAAAACAAATGTGGAAAAAAGGATATAAAATGTTCATCATTGGTGAATCCAGGTGAAGGGTGTAAAGAGTTTATCGTATTATTTTTGCAAGTTTTCTGTAGACTTGATTTTTTAATAAAAAGGAGTAAGTAGAAGATGAAGATTTGAGAAATCTGCTTATGAAAGGAAACTGAAAAGTGAGGTGGTAACTGGAAGGGAATAAAAAACAAGAGACGGCATTTTCGAGGATGGGAATTACTATAGCAAGTTTCTAAGCTTGTGCAGAGGTGAAAGTTTTGACACAGGGAAGCCAGCAGATGACCAAAAGACAAATGTCTTTGAGAAAGTAAAAGAAATGGGATCCAGAACACATCGGAAGCACCAGTCTTTGATGAAAGAGAAATACTTCTCATATCAGAAAGAAAAAAAGAAAAGAAGAAAATGAATATCACTATTAAGCAGTCATTTGAACTGACAAATTTATCACTATAACCTGTTTACAACACATACCTTAGTATAACAAATAAGAAGAAAGCCAAGCAGTACCAAGCACCAAAACATAAAGTCACATGCCAAAGAATGCTTAGAGTAACCTCACATTGAGATAGCCCAGATGTGTTACTTGAATGCAATATAAACTATTACTATACTATTAACTAACTTTCATAAGTTGTCAGAGATCTGAAGAAAAGAAAATGAAAAATGTGGCTTAGCAGGTATTTGCAGATATTTTAAAATAAAGTCATAAGCAATTGTATAATTTTATTGTATAATTCTTGAATAATCATTGAGAATATTTTTAGAAGTAACCATCCACTGTAATTTTTAATACTTCTTTTAGGAATAAAAGTGACAAAAACAAGTATTCCAAAAAATGTATAATACAAGAAAATTAAAGTGAAAAAAATCATTCATAACTAGAAATGTCACAAATAGACTTACGAGTGCACAAAATACAGAAAATTACCTAACTGACGCTACTAACTTCCATTTCTGGCATGCCCAGTAGACACCTCGTCCCCCAGTCCAGGAAATCAGCAATTTAAAGCCCATTTTAGAAGCAGGCATATGCACTAGTAATCAGAACAGAAATCACAATATAAACCCAGGACCAGTAGGCACAAATAATAAGTGGGTGCCCTTGGTTAAGGTAAGAACCTGAAACAATTCGTATCAGAAAACTGCCCAGCCAACTAAATCAGTGTCAGGTGTAGGTCAAACCGGTGCTACTCAACAAACGACTGAACTAAGGACTGTAGGTTGTCACCAGTCAGCAACAAGATTAAGGAGCTTACAGAATGTAAATCTCTAGCCTCCATAGTTTAGTTGAGCTGATTTTATTTTTCAGTAAGACTTTCTGAAAGAGGAAGAACGTGATTTATACTCTACATCTTTTCACAGATGACTGAGTAGCTGAGGGGAAAACAACTCAGGAGGACTGAGGCTCGGCCTTTTTTTCTAGGGCGTAAAAAAAGGGGGTCAGTCAAATGAAGATGCACAGACCTATGAACTTAAGTGAAAAGCCTCTCTCATGCTGCTGCAACTATTCTTTCCAACTTGCATTTCCCCTTGCAGAGATAGATTCGGAGTTGCCCAACAAAGTGGGAAGATGATGGGGGTGGGAATACAGACAGGAACTTTAGGAAATAAAAAATGACAAGTAAATTCTCACACAAGTTGTAGAAAAATTTCACAATCGCACCAAGAGACTACATGTAAAAGAATGAAAAAGACACGTTAGAACAAAAGTTACAAATTCACAAAATTAGCAGAGAACAAAAGTACTTTTTCTCGGTAGCACTGATTTCTCTATATTCCATCATCTTTTGCTACCAATAATAAAACATGAAAGATATAAATAGTGATTTTTACTCCAACTGTACAACACACATAAAACTAAACTGAATTGTAAGTTAGTGTGAATACCAGACCATATTCAATTACATTACAAAATACCTAAAATGTACTAAACTTATTTAATAATAGAATGTTATAATATGTACGCTTAAAAAGAATTCAATCTTTTTTACTTACATTTATAACCAAAGAAACCTTTGGGCTTCTTGCTCTCCAATGGGATAAATGTTCCTATGATGAAATCAGCAATAGCAAGAAGTAGAATCACCAAAAGAACAATCTGAGCCTGTAATTTTAAACATTAAAAATCAAAATGAAATATATTGTGTCTATACTTTGATTCAATTCTACTAGAATATAACTTGCATAAGGGAAAGGATTTCTGTTCACCTGTATTGACAGTACCTCAAACTGGGCCAAACACCAAGTAGGTGATTGATACATTTTTGTTTAATGAACAAACATTTCTTTAAAGAAATACCTTAGAATGGTCAATATATTGGGGATGTGCATGCCCTCCCGCAAAGCATAAAGACGCTGTAAATTCCAAAGCACTGCAGGCTTACACCATCCTGTGTCATTCATTCCTGTCTCTTCTACCTTAGCACTACAGTCTTGACGTGGAGAATATATTTGTCACAAACACAAGTTTTATACAAGGTCCAAACATAATGCTGAATGTGTGATTGCTACAGAAAAAGAAGAAAAAGTACAGAAAGACGACGACAATGTGGAGGAGCGGAATGCAAGCAGCAATGGGACTGGAAGGAAAGAGTATCTATGAGAACTACCATCTCCCCTTTTCAGTCTGAACCTCCCAATAAAACTGAGCAGACTCATGAAAAACTGTGTCATTTGTGAGAACAAGAACTACTTATATGCTGATCATGTCCCAGGTAGTAAGAAATACTATTCTTTTCAATAAGGTCAATTTGTTAAATGTGTAAATAAATGATTTAATTTTACGTTAATATGACTTTAAAATATGTAACAAGCTGGGGAAAAAATTATTCTTTCAGAATTTTCTAATTTTTGGTTTGGTAAATAGTTTATCATACAAAAGTCACAAATATGTGACTTCTGTGAAATCTACAAAAGTAAACATCTTTGTGGATCCATTACTCAGGAAATCAGAGCTGTGCTGTCTCATACTCTAATTCTCAACAATGCAGAAACAATTCTGGGTGCTCTGCCTATAGGGAACATGTGACATTCAGCAATTTTTTCCAGAGACAATAACACTGGCTTTGGTAGTCATGACTTCTGAGATTTCAATAGCAAGAAGCAAGAACAGCTTCTCTATCTTCACGTGGGTACTACCTTTCAGTTACTGCTCCATGTTTATTTTTAACTAAACTTTAATATAAATTATGAAGCCAAATATTTAATTTGGGCTATATATTTTCCTGAGCATATCTACTTACTGTAAAACAAGATCGGGAATTGGCAAGAAGACGGGAAATTCAAAATATAGAAAGTACTGTGTTAACTGAGTGTTATCTCCAAATATTCCTTACCTTATCAAGTAGAAAATAACCTTATACATAAACTTCTGTGAAAATGGCCATTTAGGTGCCACTAGAATCTGAAAATATTACCATACTTTAAAGCATTACCAAAACATAAACTCTAAAAGTTCATATATGAAATATTTACAGGTGTTCCCTATTAGGACTTACTTTTGCTTCCCACTCCATTCCGGCTACTGAGATACCTAAAAGAATCACCACTGTAATGGCTCCAATAATTCGGATATCATTGATTTCATCTATCATAAGAATGGAATGTTCCTAGAAAAGATAATTATATATATATAATGAGCAATATCAGTTATTTTACACAAACTCCTAAATTCTTTTTGAAACATTTTAGAAACACAGCACCTTACATGTAGAAGTTGTTTACTTAACAAATAAATGGAAGACCTAAAGAAATGAATTACTTATTCACTATTGAGGTGTCATTTAAGTATTCAATAACATCAAATGTATGATTAAATTAACACTGCCATTTAACATAGGCTCAGTAAAGCAAAAGAAATTGCTAACAAGCACATAAATTATGACTAGTATTGTAGTTAGGATTTTTTAAAGTTACATGGCAAAAATATACTTCACATTCATTGTGACTAGTGAACTCATGTTTTTAATGGTTTTTTATACTGCACAAGAAAAAGAAATAAACACACTTTCATGCTGTTGTTCAAAAACACACACTGTTCCCATTCTATTTTTAAAAAGCTTTCATCTAGGTTAAAATTAGTTAAAGACTGTGCTATCCTAGTAAACTAGGTAAATAGTTATTTGTAAATTACTATCACTTCTCAAATAAGGTAATAAAAAGCACAAAAAACTAAAATATAACTCAGTATTTCTGATAACTCAGGAAGAATGTATCATAACTAAAAAAGAATACACAAGATTTTAACAACAATTTTATAAATGCTCTTTAAAAAAATATTTCTTTGTAAAAGTCAACAAGGGAGAAAAAAAATTGCTTGAATTCCAGATAAATGAGCTAAATACAAAAATTAGAGAGAAAACCCCCCAGGATCCAAAGAAATTCTTGCCAACCAAAGGCATGGAAAGTAATATAATATTTAACCAATACAGTAGGGAGAGTCATTTCTTAGCTTTTTTGAACCTGAAGGATCCCATTTGACTTCATAAAAGAGTATATATGGGAGGCTGAGGCAGGAGGATTGCTTGAGCCCAAGAGTTTGAGGTTGCTGTGAGTGAGGCTGATGCCATGGCACTCTAGCCAGGGCAACATAGTGAGACTCTGTCTCAAAAAAAAAAAAAAAAGAGTATATACCTTTTACTTTGCAAAAAGTTTAATTACATGTTTTCTGAAGGTCAATTTGACATCTCTTGAATTAATCTGACATTCCCTACAGCATTTAGATAATCATATCTAAGAATTTACTGCAGATCTAAGAATTTACTTGCAGAAGAAAAAAATGGTGGTGGTATAAATACCTATCTATCAATTGGTTTTTAGATTCATGGACTGTGACTGCAAAAGAATACTATAGCTGTCCCTCAATATTTTACATAATAAATCTAGTTTTAAGTATTTGTTTGGAATTTGATTAGATTTCTCAATTTAACTTTCCATGAAACAAAATCATTTCTAAACCCTAATCCCTCTGATAAGAGTTCAGAGTAAACCTTAAACTTTGAATGTCAAATAAAAACACATACTAAACAATGAAAGAATGTGAACTCAAATAATTTTGCTGCTTGCTTATTATATTATAGTCCTTTTTCTCCATCCCTTCGGCCTACACAGGTAAAGGTCAATGCCAATGTAAGGGTCAGTCCTTTACAGATTTTACACTTCCTAATGTACTATATATATACTACTGCAGAAAAAACAGTTACAACCTCACCTAATGTGAACTCTAGGTGTCACTCAACGTCCCTCTCATTTAATACTGAGGAATCCTATTTCACCCTTACTTCTTTAATTACACACATCCCAATGACTTTCCAAACAAGTTTTCTGAACTCCAGAGCAGTTTTATCAAATGCCCTCTTCCCAGCTCTATCTGGATATATCCCTGTCGTTCCTCAAATTTGCACATCTAGAACTAAACTGTCCTATGTCGTCTGTCTCACAGTGAATGGCATTATCTTCCATCCAAATCCCCCAGTTGGAAATTTGCATGTGGATTTGAAATGCTCCTTTCTCTTTCTCTAATTTTCAGTATCCCATTAATCAAGTCCACTCATTCAATTTCTTTAAAATCTCTCAAATTCACCCATGATCACAATATTAACATAAGCTACTATCTCCTCTCCCAAGACAGTTACCATAACCTTTTACATGGTCTCCGTCTCCAGTTGTGATTCTAAATCCATTCTTTATACCATGGTCAGATACTTCTCTAGGCCCCAAATCTGAGCATGTCATGGCCCCCAATCCCAACCAAGATAAAACCCAAACTTAATTGGAAACAAGACCCTTCCCAACGTGATGCTTTTTTCTCTCTCTAGTCTTCAAACATCTTGCCACTTTGTGCTCCAACCATACTGAAATATTTATAGTTTTCTTAACACATTCCACTCCACCCTTTCTGGGAAGGGTGGCCTTTGTTTGCTTTTCTTCCCTATTCTCCTCATACCACCCTACCTTTCCTATTTGCCTGCTAGCGTCTAGACTCCCTTCCTTGGAGAACTGTTCATTGACACTCCTGTGCTGCCTCCACTCCTAATGAGCAAATGCTCCTCCATTATGTTGCCAAGGCCTCCTGTAGGCATTCACTGCTGGCATTCTAATAATACAATCATCTGTCTATCTTCCATACTTAAACTTCTTGAAGGACCAGTTTCTTGGACACCACATCACTGCTTTTCTAACCTCTGACATGATGACATATAAGCCTTCAATAAAGATTTGGTAAACGAATGATTAAAAGAAAAGTGAATTACCTTAAGCAACTCCACCACAGTTTCTGCAAATCCAACCACATACATAGCAACTGCAACAGCATTGGCAAAAGCAAAGATCAGACCAATTGCACCACCAAATTCTGGCCCTAGACTTCTAGATATTAAATAATATGCTCCTCCTAAAGAAAAGGAAAGAACAAAAATACTAAAGTTAGGATTTAAAATGCCAAAGAATACTTTCCATTACACAAGAGTTCACAAACAGAGGCCCCTAGTAAGGCAGCAGCTAAACTAAATGGCCAGTCAGTGAGTGTACACTCAGGAAGAAAACAGCCAAAAAGAATTCTTCACAATCTACTTCATTCATTAAAAATTTCCAACATCCAGAGAATTCTCCCCATGTCAAATATAAAATCATCCCATTAAATCACCCTTTCTCTCTTAAAGCTTAGATTAAAACGGGGCCACAGCCTCTTCCTCATATTCATAGATACCAAGATTATCTCCCAGTGATTTTTCTAAGTAATATATTTAATCTTAATGTAACTTTTAAAAATACAGTTGACATAATTTCAGTTACTTATATTATGGCAATTTGCTGGGAATATGAATACCAAGACTAAAAAAAAAAAAAAAAGTCTCACAGTAAACTGCAAAGAACAGCATATAATGGCATCCCAGAGAGACACAATTTGTAGTCTAGTAAAGCCTGCCTAAATGACAGAGAAAACAAAGACTTTACACGAGCTATCATGAAGTAAGTATTTTTCTAACTTAAAAAATAAATCAGTACTATGATTTGGAATCTAATTCTTACCTGGAATTTCTAAGAGCTCTCCCAAAATTCTAATCTAAATCTAGCCTTTAGGTCACAATCAAAACTTAGTTTTAATAATAATGAAGTTACATAAAGTTATATACATATTTCTATAATATATATGTAAAATATGATAAAATACTTAACTTGTAAGACTATATTAAATATAAAGAAATGTCATTAAACAGTGAAAATCTGTTTCTACCATTCACCCAATATAAAGATAAATGCAGCAAAAAAGTTCTGCATCTTGATAAAGCACCAAAATGTGCCAACTTCATTTGGAAATACCTATGATAGGTTTTATAGTTGATCCCCTTGATTCCTAGCAATTCTCTCAAAATGTTATACAGCTCAAACCCATTCATTAAATTTCCTTAGTTTTTATCATCTTGAAAATTCAAAAAAAGCAATCTAACCATTTAACATTAACCTTGTGATTTTTTATAAGATAAAAATGTCTTAATCTTCCCAGAAATATTTCTGAACACTAAAAATTCCAATGAACTTATATAATAATTCTGGTAAGTAAAGATACTAGCATAAGCTCTAAAGACAGTACAATACATTATAATTTATCACAAGGAAAATCCCTGCTATAGTATAATTATCACAGCCCATATTTAACATATATTTTCAAAGTTAAATAATTTCATTTATTCCCAATAACAATGATTTAAGACAAGTATTGTTTATCTTGATTTTATAGATGAGAAAATTAAGTCATAAAAGAAGGTTAGCTGAAATCAACCGCTCATGTTTTAATAGTTGACAATATAAACTTTAGAATGAGAAATATCACCAAAACGATCTATAAAAGCAAGGAATTCACTTGTTATGTGCCTTAAATTTTTGATTTTATGAAGTGACAATTCTGAGATTTCAAAACTACTTAAAAATCTTCCACAAATTGAGAAATCTAAAACGTAAAATCTAAAACCCAGTTTTTTTTTTTTTACTTTTTAAATGATTTGTATTCTTTTTTCAAGGAAAAAAAGGATATACGAATAATAAAGAATATAAAAAAATCTGCTCATCTTCCTCTACTTTTACTCTTGATGAAAAAAGTTCTTTGCCCTATTCCTTCCCACATCCATTCCTGCTTCCTAGAGGCAAGTTGTTTTACAAGCAGCTTTATTCCTTGTTTTTTAAGCATCACAATGGATAGTATTAAAAATATACTACTATAAAAGGCTATGGTATTTTTTACTAATCAGCACAGAGTAGGTACATATTTTAATATTTATTTTGTTAAAAATTACACACTTTACTTAAGTCTAGTAAAGAAATATTATCATACTCATTTTATATATGAGAAAGTTAAGGCTTAGAAAGGTTAAATAACTTGGCCAAGGTCATACAAGTAAGGAAAGAATTGTGCTTAAACTCAGGTCTCTCTGACTAGAGAGCTTATGCAGTACCATTACCATTTCCATTACCATGGAAAATGCTGAAGAATATGATAAAGAGCTATGCTCAACTAAAAAGCATCAACAGAAAACAAAAAGTAATTTTCTTCCAAAAAAAAAAAAAAAACTATTGCTCAAGCAAACACAGAAGTCAATATGGGAAAAAAAAAATCCTCATGGAGTCTCATAAGTTGGCCATAAACAAGCCTAACTCCTGAGTGTAGAGAATGTAAATTAGTCAGATGGAAGAGATGCTAAGTAGTGACAATGCTATACTGGGTTCCATTACTATTACATACTGATTTAGGGATATATGTCCCTGTAGCTCTTACTAAATAGCAAATCACTAACAAAAACCCTAACGAGGTTAATCAAGAGCTTAAGATTAAAAACTGATCATTAGTCATAAAATAGGTCTCAATAAATTTTAAAAAACTGAAATGATATAGTGAATGTTACTGACTCCAACAGAATTAGATATATGAAAGACCTCTAAAAATATAAATTATGTAACACACTTCTAAATAACCCATTAGTTAAAGAATAAATCACAAGAGAAATCAGAAAGTATTTGAACTAAACTGATGAGAAAATGAAATATATCAAAATTAGTGGGATATACCTAAAGCAGGAATTATAGTGAAATTTATAATTTTAAATGCTTATATTTAAAAATAAAGATATTAAGTCAATGATTTAAGCTGTAAGGCAGAAAAAGAATAAAAATGTAGAGCAGAAAAAAGAAGAGTAGAAACCACTGATACAAAAAATAAAAGTCAATAAAGCCAAAAGTTATTTTTAAAATGTTAATAAAACAAATAAACAATGACCTAGACTAATCAAGAACAAAAAAGAAAAAAATAAATTAACTGAATTAGGAATGAAAGCAGGGACAAATCACTATCAATTCTAAAGTCATTAAAAGGCTAAGTAAGTAATATATTAAATAACTTTATAGCAATGATTTTGCAACTTAGATGAAATAGACAAATTCCTTGAAAAACAAAATGTGGCAGAAGTGTGACTAGAACAGGAAACAAATCCTATAGCTATCACAGAAATTAAATTTGTGATAATCCACCCCCACCCCCACAAAAAACAAACAAAAAAACCTACAGCCTGTATGGCTTCACTGGGGAGGAAGAAATATGATCAATTTTACAAACTCTTCCAGAAAATAGAAAAGGGAATACTGGCCAACTCCCCTTATGAGATGAACATAACCCTGACCAAAAAACCTAACAAGGTCATTACAAGACAAGGAAATTTCAGATCAATATTCCTTATGATCATAAACTTAAAAATCCTTAACAAAATGTTAGCAAGTAAAATTCAGGAGAAAGGATACTAATCACTGACCAAGTAGGGTTTATTCCATAAATGCTAGATTGTTTTAGATTAAAAAAAAAACTACGTAATTTGTGATAATAACAGAATAAGGGGAGAAAAAACATATAATCATTATAACAGATGTGGGAAAAGCATGACAAAATTCGACATCCACTTATGATAAATATTCTCAGCAACTTTGCAATAGAACTTTATCGATTAGAGAAATATCTCCCAAAAACCTTATAGTTAACATCTTACTTAATAGTGATATATTGTATTAAACTCATTCTCCCTAAGCCTGGGAACAAGGAAAGGATGTTTAATCTCATCTTTTCTAGTCACAATTGTACTGCAGATCTTAGCTAGCTAGTTCAACAGGCAAGAAAAAGAGAGGAAAAGTCCCAGAGAGTTGAAAGAAAAATTCAAAACCATATCCATACACAGATGACATGCTTATTTATGTTTAGAGCAAGGTCAACGACTACAAAGCCAACATATGAAAATCTACTGAATTTCTATATACAAGCAACAAAAAAAAGGGAAGATGAAATTTCCTGTTTACAACACGAGAAACATGAAATACTTAGGGATAAATTTAACAAAGCATATGACCTCTACATTAAAACCTGTAAGAAATAATTGCCTAAGAGAAACAAAAGAAGACCTCATTAAATGGAGATACACCATTGAAAGATTCAATGTTGTTGACGTGACAATTCTTCCCAAACTGATTTTTAGATTGAAATCCCAAAGCCCCATCCAGTTTGATTGGGGGAGCGGATAGGAAGGGGGCAGAAATTGGCATAGCTAATTCAAAAATTTGTATGACATATCCAAGGACCTAGAAAAGCCAAAATAATTATGAAAAAGAAAAATAGTTGGAAGACTTACGACTTACTATAAAGCTGAGCAATCAAGACAGGAAACTGGGTAGTACTGGCGTAGGATAAACAACTGATGGTCAGCATACATCCCAGACAATACACAATTGCTTTTTTGACAATGGTATCAAAAATAATAAGGAACAGATATTTTTTTCAACAAATGGTGCTGGAACAAGTGGATATTTGTACAGGGGAGGGACTTGGGGGAAGAAAAGCCACACCCATATCACATTATACACAAAAATTAACTCAAGACTTATCATAAACAAAAATCTAAAAATTAAAACTATAAAGCTTGTAGAAGAAAATACAGGAAAATATTTTCATGACCTTGGAATAGGCAAAGATTTTCACAACAATAAAAACACTAGCATAAAAGAAACATGAGAAGCTGGACTTCAAAATGTTGAACTTCTGTTTGTTAAAAGACACGATTAAGAAAATGATAAAAATGATAAGGCAAGCCACAGACTGGGAAAAAATATGCATAATACATATGTCAAACATATGACTTATATCTAGAATATATTTTAAAAATTCTGCAAATCAGTAAGAGAAAGACAATGCAATTTAAAAACTGGCAAAAGATTTGAATACATCACAAAAGATGATATGCAAGTAGCCAGTAAGCAAATAAAAAGGTGCTCATTATCATAAAGCGTCAAGGAAATGCAGTAAGGCACCATTAAATGTCCACAAGAATTGTTATAATTAAAGACAGGCTGGGTGTAGTGGCTCACACCTATAATCCCAGTACTTTGGGAGGCCGAAGCAGGAGAATCACTTGAGGCCATGAGTTCGAGACCAGTATGAGCAACACAGCAAGACCTCATCTCTACAAAAAATAGAAAACTTAGCTGGGCATAGTGGTGCATGTCTATAGTCCCAGCTACTCAGGAGGCTGAGGCAGGAGGATCACTTAGCCCAGGAGTTTGAGGCTGCAATGAGCTATGATGACACCACTGTGTTCTAGTCCAGGTAACAGAGTAAGATCCTGTCTCAAAAAACAAAACAAAAAAAAATTAAAAAGATAAAACATAATCCCAGCTACTTGGGAGGCTGAGGCAGGAAGATCACTCAAATCCAGGAGTTTGATGTTGCAGTGAGCTATGATGATGTCACTGCACTCCAGCCTGGGCAACAGGGCAAGATCCTGTCTCAAAAAAAAAAAGATAAAATAAGCATTGGCAAGAATGTGGAAAAACTGAAAGTCTCATATACTGCTGATGCGAATACGAAATGCACAACCACTTTGGAAAACTATTTGGCAATATCTTACAAAGTGAAACATATACCTGCCCCATGAATCAACAAGTCCATTCCTAGGTATTTTCCCCAAATGAATAAAAACATATAGCCACAAACACTTGTACAAGAATGTTCATGTTAGTTTATTTATACTAGCTCCCTAACTAAAAATTAACCAAATGTCCAAAAGGTACTAAAGAAACAAACTGCATTGTTATTACAAGTTGTATAGATATATATATAGATAATAGGATAGAATACTACAATACATTGTAATAAAAATGAACAAACTACTAACATACGGAACAACACAGATGAATTTCAAAAACATTATCATTGAGTGAGAGGCAAGATACAGAGTACCTTCCGTATAATTCCAGCCTGGGACAGAAGTAAGGGATTGATCGCAAAGGATTGCAGAAGAACTTTCTGCTGTGATGGAAATATTCTATATTTTGATTAGAGTAGATATGCTTATCAAAACTCATACATCTGTTAACAGCTAGCATTTTAAAAATTGTACCCTAGTCAAAATGAGATCACAAAAAATACTCGTGTGTTGGATTTCAAAAGAAGATTAAATGGTTTTAGCCTTCTTAGTCAAGTTCATCAGCTTACTGCTTATAACAAAAGGAGTGAAAAAATTTTCAGTTACTTTTAAAGCTGGACTATGTCATTAAATATAAGCTTTTTTTTACTATGTTAATAAAAAGGCAATTAAATATATCTATACATCTTTTCGGGGGGGGTCCCTAGCTCAGGATCAGCACTTGATATCTGCAAAGACACAAATTTCTCATCATCACCTACCAGCCCTCTCCATACTCTCCTGTGGTTCATATCTGTAGCCTCATAGCATTTTCTAGTAGTAAAAAGGATCTCAGAGGTCATCATGCCAAACCTTTCATTTTACATATAATAAGGCTGAGGTTCAGAAAGGTCTGTAACTTCAATAGGTGAGTAGTAAAGCTGTGAAAAGACTCAAGTGATTTGTTATTTACTTCCACAACTAAAATCAAAACTAGCCTTGCCTCTCTCTTATTGCTGTAAGAGTTAAATAATTTTGAAACTTTTGGAAAAAAATAAAGCCCTGTTATAATTCCATTACAAACTCAGGCAAAATACTAAAAATCTTTTCTTGCTGTGATGTGATATAAGAATAAATATGTATTTGGACTTCAACCCATGTTACTGGAACAGAGAGCTATGTCCACACAAAAATGTCTCTGCTAATGCTTATAGGTGCTTTACTTACAATAGCCAACACCTGGAAAAAACTCACATACCCCTTAACTGGGGAATGGATGAACAAACTGTGGCATGTCTATGCAATGAAATAACACTCAACAATAAAAAGGAATGATCTAGTGACACACACAATCATGCAAAGGAATCTCAAAAGCATTCTGCTCAGTGAAAGAAGTCAGACCCAGAGGGCTGCACACATCTGACCCTACTCGTACAGGATTCTGGAAAAGCATCAGTGTTGCAAGGAGCTGAGGGTAAGGAGAGGAAGTAACTACAAAGGGGCACACAGCACAAGAGCGTGACAGAACTGTTCTGCCTTGACTGTTGTGGTGTTTACAAGACTATTTTTATTTGTTCAAAACTTGTAGAATTGTACACTTAAATTATTTTATCCAAATTATGCCTTAATAAAAATGAAAAAAATCTGGAGAAATAGACAGTAAACAGTTTAATTGATAGTTTTTTCCCTGGGAGTACAAGTGCTAGGTTTTTAAGTCTTTAATGTTTAAGCTGCTCTGAAACTTAATCATGCATAATGTATATGAACTATTTTTGTAATCTGAGATAATAAGAAAAAGGAACGAGCAGGGGGGAGCTTAATGGCCCACCAAAGAGGAAAATGCAAAATTTGAGTCCAGACATCTTTTATTTCCTTTGGAGGAAATGATTAATATAAGAATCATCTATGTATTTGGTGATAGTTATGGAAATTTGTAAAAATTACATTTTGTTGGTACATTGAGGAAGAAATCCAAGGGTGACAATAACAAAAATGTAATAAACTTAACAACGAGAAAGAAAACCGTTTAGAAATTTCTATTCAGAGTTTATCTAGTATGATTACAAATATACCAAAATCCTTTGTCAGAATAGCAAACCATCTACTTCTTTGCTCTCACTAAATTTATCCGAAGCTACCTTGTGTACAATTCAGAGGAACAACTTTGGGAATGTAATGTCACAGTGAATCCAACATTCATTTTGGTTATTGTTCTAGGAAATACATTTTAGTAGCCTGGTTTACAAATACACAGTAAGGAGTTTGTTTGCCTGTTAATGTTTGGCAAATTTTCCTCTATTCAGTTGCTATTATTAAGTCAAACAGGGAAAGGTAAGTGACAAACATGGAACCTTCAGGCCAGGACCGGGTGCTGTCTTATTATTATGACTGATCACCAGAGTAACTCAATTAAATTTTAAGATATAAGACCAAAGACATACAGCCCCAATTCAGCAGCAGACAATTTTGGAACCGAATTAAAGTATTTTTAATCATTAAAGACTGGCAAAATTAAAGATCACCCAATAAGTCAAAGAGAAAATCCATGTAGAAAATTATTAACAATATATGCTAGGTTCTCATTTGTGGTATACAAGTAGTGTCTTACTGAACTGAAAACACAATGATATGTTTAAGTCTAATAAAATCTCTAAACTGTTACAGAACTGCCTTATACAGCTTCTTAAAATATTTCAATGATCTGAAAAGTTATCATCTAAAACAAATTAGCTATAAAAGGAAAGAACTATGGAGCTGAATTCTAACATAGAGCTCCTTGCTTGGTAATGCTAGGAATTAACAATTACACATTGAACAAAAAAATTGACAATTTATGATAATACAATTTTACCAATATAGAAAACACTGTCACTTATAATAACATGGAGAAAAGTTTTTCCTCACTTCCAATGTTTTGGCTATACATATGTACAAAAATGAAGAAGTCCTCAATTATTTCAGAGAAAAAAAGATATGAGTACATAAAGTAAATTCTGACTTACGATGTAGATATTTTAAAAAAATTCATCAGAAGAATCTGCATAAAATTTAATTTTGTTGGAAAGAATGGGTATAATTGCTTCATTTTTGCTTTCATCCATGCAAATGATAAATGTGACTACCACCAATGCTACAATAAATAAGATAATGTATGTCAACAACATGGTATTGTATCTAGCAGTTAGGTCTCAAAAAATAATAGCTACTGTTATCTGAACATAGGCTCCAAGAAAACAGTATTTTGTCTGACTTTCATCATTATAAACCCAGTTACAAAACGCTCAACAATTATCTGCTGACTGACAGAAATGTAATATAAAACTTCATCTTGGTCATGGAATAGGCAGGTTTATATTGATGTTAGATTTTCAGAACTACCTGTCTGAAATGTTATGCAACTTGGGTTTTTATTTGAAAGGGTACCAACATCTGCTTTTAACTAAGTCACTTAAATGTCCCATACCAAAAGGTGGTTGAGGAACCATTCCCTTCCACTGCTCAGTTCGTATAGTACGATATCACTTAAAAACCAGAATTTACACTGCCTTCATCTTATGAACAGCTAGCTGCCTGCAGTTGTTTTTTATCCTGTAAGTGAGTCTTTATTCAAAGATGAGTTGAAGACGGGGGAGAACGCTGGTCTGTGGAACCTAGGAAACACAGACCTGAGTGAAGGTGGCCGCTGGCCAGCACCACCTCAGTCGCAGAACCCACTGCACATGATCCACGTACATTCTCTAAAATCCGAGCTCTCAAGAAGACTGGTGTGAGGACTTGCAGAAGAAGAAGGAGCTCTGGGACCCGAGCAGGCTACAATAACCTGAGGATCACAAATGTGTCCCTCAGAGCAGTCAGGGACTATGCCAGAGATGAAGGCAAACTTTATCAGTTATTCGCCACTACTATTTTTACCCTGTGGAAGGCAGGGAACTCAGGAGATGAATCTGACCTGCTGCCAGTAGCTCTTACTAGCACCCAAAATTCATTACTAAAATCTAATCAAGCCGAAACTAGGCATCTTTTATTTTCTACATTTTAGCTTTTTTTTTTTTCCAGAAACCCAGAATGTTTCCATATTATATTTGTCCTGGATTTCATAATTGGACATTATTACATTTGTTTACAAGTTGGCAGTTAATTCATATTAAAGAAACAACCAGTACATTTCCAGATGGATATCTGCTTAATCTCTAAAATGTACTACTGAAGCCATTGTTAAAATTAATTAGTCATATTAAATCTCTCTTATTGCAAAAAGCACACAACAGTTGAAAAGTACACATTTCTCAAACTTCTACAAAGCTGGAATGAGAATAAAAGTATTGTTCAAAAATATTGTTCAATATTAAAAGATACATGTTATATTTCAGTTAACAATCAAGGTAAAAAAAACTGTCGAGCACTACCTCAAAATAGTTTATATTAATAAAAAAAAGATAACTATGCATTAGGTTTAAAACAGAGTTCTTCAAAATAAAAATTACTAAACAGAATTACTATGTTTCCCAATCTTTGAATAATATTTTAAGTAAATTTATTTCTTTATTAATTCTCTTCATAATCAACTTTCAGTATATATAAAGTTCAAGTGAGTTCTCGAGACATCACTACTCCCGTGGCATCCATCCATTTCCCCTTTGACACCCTGACCCTCCAGATAATTCCAGCTCTATTACCCTCCTCTCTAACTAGCTCTTACTCGGCAGGCACTCAAAATCAAGTCTTCAGTGGCTGGTAGGAAATCTAATCCAGGCACTCTTGGTACCATACTAAGGTTTAGTTTGAGGTTAAAAATGGCAAACAAAAACTCACCCTTCTACATGGAGTCTCTTCAGTTTGTCTCAAACCCTAACTCCCTCTCCATCTTTTTAGCTCTGTGAAATTTTGCTGAATAAGGATTCCTTGTTCCATAGAGATTCCCAGTCTGGAATTTGCTGTCATCACCCTATAGTGTCATTTAACCTGAATGTTCTATAAAATGCTTCCTGGAGATATGGGCATGATGAGGTTTAGATTCAACTTGTTGGGAAATAATACTTCACAGTACTTTCATCAAGTAAAAGGTTTACAAAGTTGAATATTGTAATTCTCATTCCTCCTTCACCTATTATGTAGAATAATTATCTAAAGAACAAATCCCATCAATTTCTTGGTTACCTTGAGTTCAGGTAAGGAAACTTTCATTCAGGAGTTTAACACTAGATTCTTTACCTTTATTTATCGATTTTCGTATGATGGTCCCCCAGTATGTTTCCAGAGTGAAAAATAAGATTTTTTCGTGATATTTCATTGTGAACTTAAAGATTTGATATACTGTATTTTCATCCAAATCAGTTATTATTATTATTGCTGATCAAATTATCCAAACTTCAGCCAGCGTCAGCTTCTTCAAGGTGGCTCCTGGGTCCTTCTGACATGAAACTAGAAGTCTCTGTTATCTTCCTTGTTCCTGAATGTGAAAAGATGTCTAAGCACATTTCCCGCGCAGATCTGGAATCAATCATTTCTCCAAAATCTTCTGGTTCTTTTGAGTAGAAATACATAATGTGGGTACTAGGGTTGCTTGTTGCTTCTGGGTTGGTCATTTTAATGGACAAGTGATTTTACTACAGGTTATTTTAATGGACAGAGGTAAGAAATATGTACTTTCAAGATAAAACGCATGAGTCTATTAATACCTCCAATTTAGAACTATGAATACAGGTGCAATACGATCTCAGTTTTATACCTGTATCTACTTTCTCCCTTGTGGAAAATACTGTTTTTTCATGATACCAGAATAAATCTTGTTAGGGGTTGCCAAGTCCATGAGTCAGATACAGAGGAGACAGAGGGGCTTACGTTGGGCTTATATTCACCAAAATAATCTCTAGGACACATTCACTGCAGATGATGCAGCCTGTTCATATTCTGTAAAGATCAGCCAGGTGTCCAAAGTCACCAACTAACAATTGAAATATGAATGCCTTCTAACGAAGCTTCATAGTATTTGGTCCTTTCTTTAAATTAACGACTTTCTCTTTTATCTTCTATAGGTTTCATTATTTCAGCAAATGTATTTACTTCTCAATTGTATAAATACCTGATGATAATGGAAGAATTCCAAATTGCATAATCCAATGTTTTTTCCCCTATATGTTTTTCCTTTGTGAACTATCATTTTGATGGAACTGAAGCAAAACTGTAACACATGGTAATTTGTGAGGACAAACCTGTATAGCTTCTACATTTTAATATTCTCCCTGTACTCCAAGACAGAAGACTAACCACAAAGTCTTTGAGGTAGTTGTATTTGTGACTACACACACACACACACGATCAATAGTATTGAAAAATGAAATGGCTTTTTTAGTCACAATCCAGGGAAATCTATACATTTGGAAGTTCAGATTCAAATGGGAAACAGTTCAGGGTTCATGCTACCAGTGGATTCATGCCCCATTCCCCTTGAGGCTCACAACCTAGATTCTAAGGTTTGAGAGTAAGAAACTCTTTGATGATTTGCTGATCCCCTGCAAATAACTAACACCACAATCTGTTTCTCCTCCCTCTTCCGTTCCCCAATAGTGACAGAGAGTAATGAATCACAGGGCTCCAGTTCACAGGCAGGCAAGAGGAATCTCTGGGTGTTGTCTGATTAACTCTGTTGGGCATACCCACATCTAATACCCCAATATAGCTCAATCCAGACACATAAAACTTCTGTAAACAGTGATGCATGCTCAGCACAGTCATAACTATATTGATATGAGCTGCTAGTTTCCCGGGGCCACAGTGATCATATTCTGCATCATACGTCTTGACATATGAAGATGACGACAAAAAATGAAAAGCTCAGGGTACAGACATTTTGGTTACACAAATTGGAAAAAAAAAGAAAACGAAAAGCTCAACCCGGTGTGCGCATGCGCGTGCTCGCTCTCTTTGTCCCCCCTCCTCCACTCCACAGATCTTGGGGACGGCAATGAAAGAGGCCTCAGGGTGCTCACAGTAGAGAGCAACACCTGAAAATAAGGATTTAGAATCCCAGGTGTATCTCACACAAAGCTATTAGATCATGGGATAGGTACTCTGTCTCAGTTTCCCTCAAAATGAGGGGGAATGAGGTTATACTTACACAATGCTAACCAAATGCCAGGATGCATGTTACTGATCCAAGGGCTAAAGCCTGGGAGGAGGCAACAGGAGAGACTCAAGTAGAAGCATATTCTTGCTACCAGACATGCTGAACACCTTAAATAATTTAAAGTGTATGCATATGGATCAATATAAAATTTTACATTCAAATATACTAGTTTGGAAGTGCTCAGTGGTAACTTTCTCGTCTACGTAGACCTCATATGTTGCTTCTAGTAAGGTAAAAAATAATTAGAAATACAATTTAAATCTCTATGTAGTAAATGTAATCTGATGATAATGATACAAAAAGATTGATGTTACCTCCTCTTACAAATCCATTAGTAGCTATCGCTGAAGTGGACAATCCTGTGATAGTTGTCACAACAGTGGCCATCATTATTACAATGACTGACAGACCTTTAGGGAGAAAGAGAAGAAACTGAGAATACTTTATCTGCCATTATCTAGAACTGGCTGGTCTAAGTAGAATGAATTTACACTATAAGTTATAGATTACCTAATTCTGATGCCATTTTAGAAGAATCAAATCAGAATTATGAAAAAAGTAACATTAAGATAACAATCTGATATAAAGGAAAACACAGATCAGAATGACTCCACTGCTTGAGTTTTATAAGGCTGAGAGCCCAGGCGCAGCTGTTTTGCTGACTCGTTGTTCTCCCATCAAGTAGGACACAGCCTCACTTACCTATTCCGGCCTGACCCACAATCCATGACAATCTAATGAAGAGCATCACACCCCAGATGTTTAACATACAACGTACCTAGAAGAGAAAAACAAGTAAAGGTACATATGAAGAAAAGTAATCGAATAATACAGCAGTAAACACTAAACCAGCCAAAAGTAGGATAACATGCATTTGACAATAGAAGATACAGTTTTTAAATCTAATTCCTACCCCACCCTTTTAACAGTTTTTAAAAAGAGCTTAATAACAGCTTATATTTGAGCTAATGTAAATGCATTATAAGATAGTGTGTGTGTGTGCAAATAAATGTGCTCATCACAATTATCTGAAGCAGTAGAAACAGAAAATATACAAGAAATATTTTAAGACTTCAACCTTAAAAAAAGTTGATATTCTCCTTTATTGACATAGTTTAATTTTTGCTCATTCTTTTATAACATCCTTTCATATGATTTCTTCAGCAGATTTAAGTATGTAATACAAAATGCCAACTGTTCATTTTTTTAAAATTAAATTTGCGAAAGTTTCCCCAATTTATTTTCACTTTTATTTATTATGCTCATACATAGAACACAGTCTCCTAAAGCACTAAAATCTAAGAATAAGCAAACAATACCTAGAGCTTGGCATTCACCTTATTGATTAGGCAATAAAATTACTACCAGAACTGCAATTTTTCCTTCTCCCCTGAATTTCAATACCAACTATATGAAATGTTTCCAAAGTCCCAATGAGAAGGCAATCTAGTCTACTTTAGTTAATACCTCAGTGCCTATTGTAACACAGAAGAACAGAAGTAAATATGAACCTTAATCACCTAAACCTGTGTACTGAAGTAAATTCAAGAAAGGGATTTCTCCTTTATTTTGCTACTTGTTAACTTCTACATACTTCTCTTCAAAAGATAACGGGGTCAGCGTGAAAGGAAGCTGGCATATTTCACCTCTGTTCCCTGCTCGGCTTTCTGAATTTTGATGCTTCCATCAATCTGATAGCTTCATACTTAATCTCCCAAAAGTGACAATATGTGATATTCATAAGAGGCAATGAAATATAATTTACAGGCAATCAAGGATAATTTGGTTAAATTAATAAATATATCTTCTTTATTAAATTTAATATCCAAAACGAAAGGAGGTACAAGTTATTAATTTGGTCTTCCACAGCACTCAGATAACAAAGTTGTAACAGAGGGAAACAAAAATTCAGTCGAGAACTGATGAGAATATTAGGAAGGCTTTATAATCAATAGAAATACTGTAATTCTAACAAAATGTCTACATATACATACTAATACACCCTTGATCCAGCCAAACTTCACAACTCCTTTACTCTCTGCAGCATATGTGACCACAGCATCTCTGGTTGGAGTACTTTCCTCACCATTTGCAAAGCCATCCTCAAAAGGTTCCTGGTTATAAAAAGAAATGTGAATTATGTTTAAGAATTATTTTAAAATTTAAAATCACTTGATAAATACAAATACACTTAACCATATTTAGGAGGACACAGTATAGATTTCCAACAATCAAGGGTTTCTGAATATTTTACCTGAGGAAAACATAAAGCAATAAAGTAGAAAGAAACCTTAATTACTGAGATTTCTTAAAATTTAAATCTCACCGTGACAGTAAACCCATTTTAATAACTTCAAATTTTAATTACACTTTGGTGATCTCTGGAGACTAAAGAATACTGATTGCTAGCCATAGGCTAGCTAGGTCCATCACTTCGGACTGCATCTCTGCAGCCACAAATTCACATCACCTAGTTGCCACCTTTCCCACATCTGAAATGTCAGCATTAACAGATTAAAACTCCTCTTCCTCACCAATGAATATACAGCTTTCCCTTTATAGTCCAAGATAGTAGAGTCCCACGGATCCCAAGATTCATTCCTAACTCCGCCCTTAACTCATTCCTTATCTGCATTCAATTGTTCTGTGTTCTTCAAGCTTTCCTTTGTAATTTTTCGCAGATTCAGACATGAGCTGTTTGATGTTTCCTTCTTAGGTTTTTAAACTTCATGTCTGATTCTATAATTCTTAGCTTTTTGTTCTCTACTTTCTTTTCTCTCTCAGTGGTTCTCAATTTTTGTTCTGTCCCAATACACCCAAGGCATATGACACTTTCCAAATCAGTAACAGAGCCTTAAAAAGGTTGTGAAGGGAGAAAAGAGATGGCTTGGGAAGTAAAAGATGTGCTGGATCTAAAATCATGTCCCAAATAGTAGCCCCATGGTTGTTCCTCTACCTGTATCTCAATAGCAGAGAACAAAATACAGCTATATTTCAGACAGTCTTTCTTTAAATGTAGAAGAAGCAACTATTATAAATTAGTTATTTATAACCATTTTCAGTGCTTCACATGCTTTGGGGAATTCTGAATACAATTTTTTATTACAGAAATGAGATGCAAGTTCTGTGCCACCATAGTGCAAAATCTACATAATAATCCACACTTCCATTTTCCCTTGACCCAACATCTGTCATTCGATTTCATTTAATGCAATATTGCTATATGCTTTTTAAAAGTACTATCAACCTAGATCAGCTCTTAGATTCCATATTTATATGGCTTAACTACTGATGATTCTTTCATTTTGAAAAGATACACTAAAATAAGCCAGATGCAATTTAAGTATTTTTAAAAAAAATATTTTACTAGGCTTTTTAATGATGTTAAGAGAAAAATAATTAAATTTTCAACTAATCCTCATGTTTTCATTAACTCACATAGCTATAACCTCAACTCCAAGACATGCATGGAAATGAATCATTTTAAGATCACTAAGAATTTAAACATGAACTTTAATGTTAAACACTTCTGATAGTAGCTCACAAATTTTTTAAAACAGAGCCTAAGACATAATTATAATAATTTTTCTTATAACACAGTTACATAACTATCTTGTATAGGAGGGATGCCCCCAGGCTTATGGTATAAAGAACCAATCACCCCCATGAAAAATTTAAAATTATTCCAAATCCGCTATACTTTTTAAACAGCTTTATTGCGATATAATTCACATACCATACAATTCGTCCATTTAAAGTGCACAATACAATGATTTATAGCATATCCACAAGTTGTAAGACAATCACCACAATCAACTTTAGAATTTTTTTTTTTTTTTTTTTTGCGACAGAGTCTCACTCTGTTGCCCAGGCTAGAGTGAGTGCCGTGGCGTCAGCCTAGCTCACAGCAACCTCACACTCCTGGGCTCAAGCCGTCCTACTGCCTCAGCCTCCCGAGCAGCTGGGACTACAGGCATGTGCCACCATGCCCGGCTAATTCTTTTCTATATATTTTTAGTTGTCCAGATAATTTCTTTCTATTTTTTTAGTAGAGGCGGGGTCTCGCTCTTGCTCAGGCTGGTCTCGAACTCCTGAGCTCAAACAATCCGCCCGCCTCGGCCTCTCAGAGTGCTACGATTACAGGCATGAGCCACTGTGCCCAGACAACTTTAGAATATTTTTATCACACTAAAAAGGAACTCAGTGCCCATTAGTCACTCCCCAATTCCGCCTTCCTCCAGCCCCTGGTAACCACCAACTAGCTTTCTATCTCCACAAATTTCTTTATTCTGACATTTCATATAAATGTAATCATATGATACATAGGCTTAGTGTGTGGCTTCTTTCACTTAGCAAAATGTTTTCAAGGTTCATTAATGCTATAGTATATATCAGTACTTCCCTCCTTTTGACTGCCAAATAATATTCCATTGCATGGATATACTACATTTTCTTTATTCATCAATTAGACATTTAGGCTATTATGAATAATGCTACAATGAACATTTGTGTACACGTTTTTGGGCGCACATCTGTTTTAATTTATCTTGAGTATACACCCAGGAGAAGAATTTCTGGGTCATAAACTTTTTGAAGTGACTGCTTCTAGTCATTTCTCTCCTCTCTTCCTTTGTATGAGACTGCAGACTGTCACTCCTCATTTCAGTGAATATGTCTGCCTACTGTTATCCCTATTCTTGCTGGTATAAACATGGAAACTAGTAACCATTAAAAACCTTAGACGTATATATATATATATATATATGAAGAAAAAAAATAAATAAATTGTGCCCAGGAGCCTGCATAGTTGAATTGCAAGAACAATCCACTTTGGCTGTACTCCTGCGGTTGACTGTGTTCCAGCAGAGAGTCAATGACAATGCCAAATAATAAAAATTGACTCCAAATAGGGATTGATGACTCAACCGTTCAATTATTCAAATAAAGCCAGATCAAAAAAGTCTGCCTGTTAATTAACTTTAGATAGAAGTTCCTTAGTTTTTACTCTAAGATACATAATACTCTTGAGCCATTTTATGAAAGAAAACTTTAGAATATATAACCTCCAAGCATTATAAGAAAATACAATATCTAATATACACTAAAAATACATGTCTCTTCTGATCTCTATTAAAAGAAAACTAAAGATTTGTGTACTTAACAGGCTACTGTTTCCAAGGCTAACTATTGATATGGGCTTTCTTTTAGCAATGCAAAAGTATGCAGGCATCCTAAAATTTTTGATATGGTGATGATCAGAATTGCACCTCAAAAAAAAGTTGAAGGTCTAGCAATAATTTTGCTAGTTTCCACCACAGTATGCATAACTATGTTCAAAAAACAAAATAACATTCTCCACTTAAATACTGCATGTATTAAGCAGTATTTCAAAATAAAGATGGGTCCATACAAAAGGAAAAATTTATCTTCCTCATCTTCTGGCCAGCTCTATTTATAAAAGTGCTTCATTTGTCTCTAAAATACAATTCAAAAGTTAAAATCGAATAAGCGTTTGTTATTACCTGTAGCTCAATTAATAGACTTAAAAATGAAGTTTGGTTCATAATTGTATTAACTTCCTGAAATACCAGGAAACCAAAGTGGAATATACATCTTTTGTTTCTTTAAATACATTGCAGAGAATTAAAGAAATTATCAGGTATGGCATTTTGTCCACAGGCACACACAAAAATAGTATAAAAACCTTATAATCGTGGACAATTTCATATACGCAATTATGAACTATAAATTATGCTGATACAAAGGTACATACATAAATAAAATCTTTAATCTATCTGCCATTTTCACAGAAATGATGGGTTTGTGTTCTTTACTGGGTTTTCCACGCTAATGGATAAAAAGTAAAAAACAACAGCATAAATGATTTTATGGATGCCATGTTAAATGAAGTCGGTCCAAATTAATTTAGTATTATTCCAGGAAATAATCTTTCAGGAAGTAATAATAGCATTGCGATTCTGAGTCTCCCAAGCAGGACTGAGGGTGGGGGTGAGAATACAATTGGGAAGCGAGGAAGAGATAGAGAAAGAACGGAAGACCCAGATAGTCAGACCATCAGCAACCAGAAAAGGAAATGACTAAATTAGTTGAACATGCTCAATTTGAGAAGCCATAAGACAATCAATTAAAGAGTTCTTTCAAACAGTTAAAAACTTCATGACTGAAATTAGGATGGGGCCAGGGATAAAGAGGTAGTGGATGAAGCTATGGACACAGAGCAATAAGAAAAAGTTACACAGAAAAAACATGGGGAGCTGAATATTTTTCTGAGTACACAGAAAATAAAGAATAGAACGGATTTCCACAGGCAGAGCCTCTTTTATGGTGGAAATCCCTTCTATTCTTGTATTTTCCGTGTACTCAGAAAAATGTTCAGCTCCCCATGTTTTTTCTGTGTAAGTTTTTCTTATTGCTCTGTTTCCATAGCTTCATGGGGTATTAAGAGTGTCCAAATGGGGACAGAAGAGATCAAACTCTCGCTCTTTGCTGATAATATGATATTATATCTAGAAAACCCCAAGGACTCATCTAAGAGTCTCCTTGAACTGACAAATGAATTCAGCAAAGTCTCAGGATACAAAATCAATACACACAAATCTATGGCATTCATATATGCCAACAACAGTCAAGCCGAAGATCAAAAACGCAATTCCTTTTACGATAGCCTCAAAGAAAATTAAATATCTAGGAATATATTTAATGAAAGATGTGAGAGACTTATATAGGGAGAACTATGAAACACTAAAAAAAAGAAATTGTATATGTAAACAGATGGAAAAACCTACCTTGCTCATGGATTGGCAGAATCAATATCGTTAAAATGTCCATACTACCTAAAGTGATTTACAGAATTAATGCAATCCCTATCAAAATCCCATCATCATTCTTTACAGATCTGGAAAAAATAATTCTATGCTTTTTATGGAACCAGAAAAGACCTTGTATAGCCAAAGCAATCTTAAGTAAAAAGAACAAACTGGGAGGTATCAGTCTACCAGACTTCAAGCTGTACTACCAGGCTATAGTAACTAAGACAGCTTGGT
>CAUYSK010056418.1:0-16463 GCA_963575035.1 Avahi laniger
AAAGAAGGCCATTATATTAGGTCATTGACTAAAGCCTCAATATGATGGTGATTATTGTTTTTTTTTTTTTTTTGAGACAGAATCTCACTTTGTTGCCCTGGCTAGAGTGAGTGCCGTGGCATCAGCCTAGCTCACAGCAACCTCAGACTCCTGGGCTCAAGCGATCCTACTGCCTCAGCCTCCTGAACAGCTGGGACTACAGGCATGCGCCACCATGCCCGGCTAATTTTTTCTACATATTTTTAGCTGTCCAATTAATTTCTTTGTATTTTTGATAGAGACGGGGTCTCGCTCTTGCTCAGGCTGGTCTCGAACTCCTGAGCTCAAACGATCCGCCTGCCTCAGCCTCCCAGAGTGCTGGGATTACAGATGTGAGCCACCGTGCCCGGCCATGATTATTGCGTTTTGATAAGCAGGAACATCACCTGAGCAGAAGACAAAATAAGAAAAATGAAGGTGCCTCAGGCATGATCGGGGAGGAGGAAAGGAAGCAAAAGTCACTAACCAGCCAAAGAGAGTAAGATTTCGAAGGTGCAGGCCAGCGCTGAGCAAGGGGAGGTGAAGCAAGTGCAGGGAGAATAAAAGAAGGCCCTGCAATAGCCTAACAAAAGCTGTTGCTTTCAGAGAATAAAAAGTGAGGCATTTCCAACAGGGGGATGAAAAGTGGTTTTTTTTCTAAGAACAAGAATGCTTAATATTTACTAATATGAGCCTCCTCTGTGATCAGTCCAGAAACTTCAGTGGAAGTCACCCTCACATAATATGGCAGCAAAAATTATACAGGGATACCTTGTTTTACTGCACTTCACTTTATTGTGCTTCACAGATACTGTGTTTTACAAATTGAAGTGAAGATTGGTGATGACTCTGCATTGAGCAAGTCTATCAGCATCATTTTTCAAACAGCATATGTTAATTTCATGTGTCTGTGTCACATTTTGCTAATATTCACAATATTTCAAGCTTTTTAATTATTATTAAATATGTTATGGTGATCTATGATCAGTGATCTTTGAGGTTACCAGTGTAATTGTAATTGTGCCACCAACTACGTCCATGTAAGGACAGCAAATTTATCCAGAAAACTTGTCTGTGTTCTGACAGCTTGATCAAACAACCATTCCCTCATCTCTCTCCCTCGCTTCAGGCCTCCCCATTTCCTGAGACACAACAATATTGAAATTAGGCCAATTAATAACCCTACAATGGCCTCTAAGTGTTTAAGTGAAAGGAAGAGTCTCCCCATCTCTCATTTTAAATCAAAAGTTAGAAATGATTAAGCATAATGAGAAGGGCATGTTGAAAGCCAAGACAGGCCAAAAGCTAGGCCTCTTGTCCCTAACAGTTAGCCAAGTTGTGAATGCAATCAAGAAATTCTTGAAGGAAATTAAAAGTGCTACTACAGTGCACAAATAATAAGATACCAAAACAGCCTTATTGCTGGTGTAGAGAAAGTTTTAGTGATCTGAACAGAACATCAAACCAGCCATAACATTTCGTTAAGCCAAAGCCTGATTCAGAGCAATGCCCCAGCTCTTTAATTCTATGAAGGTTGAGAGAGATGAGGAAGCTGCAGAAGAAAAGTTGGAAGCTAGAAGAGGTTGGTTCATGAGGTTTAAGGAAAGAAGAAGTCTCCATAACATAAAAGTGCAAGGTGAAGCAGCAAGTGCTGATGGAGAAGTTGCAGCAAACTAGATCTATGGAGATCTAGAAGATCTACTACAATCACTGATGAAGGTGACTGCACTAAATAACAGATTTTCAATGTAGACATAACAGCTTTCTGTTGAAAGAAGATGCCATCTAGGACTTTCATAGCTGGAGAAGAGAAGTTAATGCCTGTCTTAAAAGCTTCAAAGAACAGGCTGATTCTTTTATTAAGTGCTAATGCAGGTGGTGATTTGAAGTTGAAGCCAATGCTCATTTACCATTCCAAAAATCCTAAGGCTGCTAAGAAATATGCTAAATCTACTCTGCCTGTGTTCTATCAGTGGAACAACAAAGCCTGGATGAAAGTATACCTGTTTACAGCATGATTTACTGAATATTTTAAGCCCATTGTTGAGACCTATTGCTCAGAAAAAAAAGATTCCTTTCAAAATATTCGTGCTCTCTGACAAGGCACCAGGTCACCTAAGAGCTCTCATGGAGATATACAAGGAAATTAATGTTGTTTTCAGACCTGCCAAAACAATATTCATTCTGCAGCCCATGCATGGATCAAAGAGTAATTTTGATTTTCAAGTCTTATTATTTAAGAAATATATTTTGTAAAGCTACAGCTGCCATAAATAGTGACTCCTCTGAGGGATCTGGGTAAAGTACATTGAAAAGCTTCTGGAAACTATTTACCATTCCAGATGCCATTAAGAACATTTGTGATTCATGGGAGGTCAAAATATCAACATTAACAGCAGTTTGGAAGGACTTGATTCCAACTTCATGGATGACTTTGAGGGGTTCAAGACTTCAGTGGAAGAAGTTACTAAAGATGTGGTGGAAACAGCAGGAGAACTAGAATTAGAAGTGGAACCTGAAGATGGAACTGAATTGCTGCAATCTCATGACAAAGCTAAAATGAATATGTTGCTTCTTGTGGATGAACAAGTGGTTTCTTGAGATGGAATCTACTCCTGGTGAAGATGCTTGAGCATTGTTGAAATGACAACAAGGAATGTAGAATATTAATAAACTTAGTTGATAAAGTAGTGACAGAGTTTGAGAGGATTGACTCCAATTTGGAAAGAAGGTGTACTGTGGGCAAAATGCTGTCAAATAGCATTGCATGCTACAGAGAAATCCTTCATGAAAGGAAGAGTCAATTGATACAGCAAACTTCACAGCTGTCTTATTTCAAGAAATTGCCACAGCCACCCCAACCTTCAGCAACCACTCCCTGCTCAGTCAGCAGCCATCAACACTGAGGTAAGACCCTACACCAGCAAAAGGTAAGACTTACTGAAGTCTCAGATGATCATTAGCATTTTTTAGTTAAGTTATGTACATTGTTGTTTTTAGACATAATGCAATTGCACACTTAATAGACCACATAATGGTATAAACATAACTTTTACATGCACTGAGCAATCAAAAAATTCATGTGACTCTTTATTGTGATATTTGCTTTATTGTGGTGGTCTGCAATGGAGCCCATAATACATACCAGGTATGCCTGCAAAGTAAAAATTATTAAAAATGCAAGGATAACTTGATAAAAACATAATTAGGGAGACAATTAAATAGAGTTTCTCCAGAGTTGAATACATCTAGTAGATAAATCATAAATTTTGTTTAATAAATATATGTAGAACCTTAAATCCCTTCTATACTGTACTAGAGAAGATACATTTTCTTCCCTTTGATTCAAGAAACATTTACAAAATCAACGACATATTTGGCCAAAAGGAAAAGCTGAGCAAATTGAAGTTGTTAAAAATAAAATAAAGAGGCCGGGCGCGGTGGCTCACGCCTGTAATCCTAGCACTCTGGGAGGCCGAGGTGGGCGGATCGTTCAGAGCTCAGGAGTTCGAGACCAGCCTGAGCAAGAGCGAGACTCCATCTCTACCAAAAAATAGAAAGAAATTAATTGGACAGCTAAAAATATATCTAGAAAAAAATCAGCCGGGCATGGTGGCTCATGCCTGTAGTCCCAGCTACTTGGGAGGCTGAGACAGTAGGATTGCCTGAGCCCAGGAGTTTGAGGTTGCTGTAAGCTAGGCTGACGCCACGGCACTCGCCCCAGGCAAAAGAGTGAGACTCTGTCTCAAAAAAAAAAAAAAAGAAAGCAACTTTTTGTAATTACTAAATGATTCAATTTGAAATATCTTAGTTACTATGGAATTAATAACAAAAAAACTAAGGGAAAATTAAAATCAATAGTCTTTTGTCAGCTTCCTTAAGGATATGTACTTTGATTCATTACTAATTTCTGCAAAAGCAAATAGAATTTCTTCCAAGGAACTCAGTCAATGCTTTTTAATTATAATTAACACAAAATTTTGTAAAAACAAGATGTTTCACTTGAATAGAACACATTCATTCCTGTAAATAGAAACAACTATACTATTTAAAGATTTTTTTTACTGCTGAGACTTGAAAATTAAAAAAAATTTTTTGTTTGCTTATAACAGGTTGAAAGAAATTCACAGTGTGATTGAGGGGTCATAAAAAGTATCTTAAAAGATTTTCCACATATTTGTTTCATATTAATGAATTTGTTCATTTAGGTATTAATATTTTTGAAAGTTTGAACTCTATACTTCAGAATGAGTTCAATAAAAGTAACCTAAAGTATGTAAAATAAATAAATAAGTAAAATTAAACTATAAAACTCTATGACGAAAATATAGGAGTAAACTTTCATGTCCTTGTTAGATTAGGCAACAGTTTCTTCGATAATGACACCAAAAGGTCACACAGCAAAATATAAAACAGATAAATTGGACTACAACAAAATTTTAAACTTTTATGCTTCATATGACACTATTAAGAAAAAAATAGACAACATACAGAATGGGATAAAATATTTGCAAATTGTATATCTGATAAGGGCCTAGTGTCCAGAATACATAAAGAACTCTTTTTTTTTTTTTTTTGAGACAAGGCTGGAGTATGGTGGCATGATCATAGCTCACTGCAGCCTTGAACTGCTGGGCTCAAACAGTTCTCCTGCCTCAGGCTCCCAAGTAGCTAAAACTGCAGGTGCACACCAGCTTTTTTCTTATTTTTTGTAGAGGTGAAGTCTTAGTATGTTGCCCAGGCTGGTTTCAAACTCCGGGGCTCAAGCAATCTTCCTGCTTTGGCCTCCCAAAGTGCTGGGATTACAGGCGTGAGCCACTGTGCCTGGCCCACAAAAAATCTTGTTTACACATAAAAGTTAATAGCAGCATTATTCATAATAGCCCAGAAGTGGAAACAACCCAAATGCTCATTAGCTGATGAATGAACAAATAAAATGTGGCATATCCATACAGTGGAATATGAATAATGAATTTTGAAAACATTATGCTAGGTGAAAGTAGGCAGAAACAAGAGGCCACATATTGTATGATTTCATTCATACGAAATGTCCAGAATAGACAAACCCATAGAGATAGCAAATAGATTAGTGGTTGCCTAGGGCTGGTGTAGAGGGAGGCTTGGGGTAGAGAGGGATTGGGGGGTGACTGCTAATGGGTGCCGGGTTTCTTTTGGGAGTGATGAAAATATTCTGGAATTAAATAGTGGTGATGGTTGCATAACCTCGTGGACATTTTTTAAAAAGTTAAGTTGCACACTTTAAAATGGAGAGCTTTATGGTATATGAATTATATCTCAATTTAAGAAACGAATCACCTCAAAAAAAAGACAGTTGCATGTTTTCACCATCTTTTTTCATTCTCCAGGACTCAGGAGCTAGACCCTAGAAGTGGAACATGTGGAGAGAGCTGGTTAGCAGAACATGCCACACACTAGGCCCTATGGCCCACTCTACGAAGAGGGGGGATTGCTTTGAATTGGGTATGAAAAATGAAGATTTAAACTAAGCCGGATTGTTTTACTCACTGAAAGTGCTGGAGAAGAAATGGCACGTGCCTCAAATGCCATTTGGACATGGGAAAGGAGGCTTGTCGGAGCACCCTTGAAGGCGGGGATGGTACGAGAGATCAGATCATGTTCCCATGTTCATGCTTCACCGAACCGAACCTTCTTCATAAGCTGGTTGCATAAATACAACGTATGCAGAATGCCCTGGGTGTAGGCGACACCAAGTAAACAAAAGCTATTACTGTCGTTCTAGTTTGGAGAGGATGAAGTGAGTGCCCCAGAAGGAGTTGTTGACCTCTCTGGGAGTTGTTGACCTCTCTCTCCACACCATTCCTTCCTGGAAGGACCCAGTGGCTGTTGGAGAAATGGTTGATTCCAAGTTTGAAACAGGGACAGTACAAGAAACTCCTGGGAAACCTTTCACTAAAAAAAGCAAAGAAGCTTTCAATGACAGGGTTGTGTCAAAGGGACACAGGAGCAAGCCTGAAGGGGCGACCGCCAGCCAAAGCTGAGATAATCAGTGCTAACCCATTGTTAGAGAATTGTTCATTAAGGGGAAAGAATTAAGCATTTATCCCACCTTTCCAGTAGGAAATATATTTCAGGGTAACCAAACGTTTGTAAGTGATCAGAGAAAGCTTTTCTTCAGAGAAGAGTGCCAGCTAATAAATGAAGGACAAATAATAGAACTAAGAAATTTAAGTCTTGCCAGCCCTTATGAAATAGGGATTTGGACAAGAATTATCAGTAGATGCCAAAACCTTTAGTTAAAAATCTGATGGAGAATTTTATACTTGCATAATGCTAAACTATTATCCCACAATGAACGTAATTGTTCAGGGGAAGCTGTTGCCACCTTAACACAGGGGTCACTCTCAGCGTCGCTAACAGTGGCAAGGACACATTGTGGTCCTCTTGGTGTGATGCAATAGGAACAGCATCACCTGTGAAAGAATTCTTGTCAAAGTATTTAAAATCAAGAGCAGGGGTGGATGGCCTACGCCTGTAATCCCAGCACTTTGGGAGGCCAATGCAGGAGAATAGCTTGAGGTCAGGAGTTTGAGACCAGCCTGAGCAAGAGCAAGACCCTGTCTCTACAAAAAATAGAAACATTAGCTGGGCGTGCTCCTTGCTACTAGGGAGGCTGAGGTAGGAGGATTACTTGAGCCCAGGAGTTTGAGGTTGCAGTGGGCTAGAATGACACCACTGCACTCTAGCCTGGGCAATACAGTGAGATCTAGTCTCAAAAAAAAAAAAAATATTTAAAATCAATCCAACCAAGGGTTAGATCTAACTTCCAGTTTACAGGAACTATAGGGGAGAGAGGAACAGGATCAATGATGTCTAGAGGAAACGATCAGATGAATCTAGGAGTTGAGACATTCTATCTGACAACTGTCCTGGCCTCTTCAATGAGTCATTGTTATGAGGGAAAAATGAGAGGCAGAAAGACTGCTTTAGATGGATAAAGAGCTGGGTGCAGTGGTTCACACCTGTAATCCCAGCACTTAGGGAGGCCGAAGTGCAAGTATCACTTGAGGCCAGGAGTTCGAGGTCGCAGTAAGCTATAATTGTGCCACTGCACTCCAGCCCAAGTGACAGAGCAAAACCTTGTCTCTAAAAAAATAATAATAAATAAACAGATGGAAAAAGACTTAGGAGACCTAGCAATCAAATGCAATGTATGTCCTTGCTTAACCCTTGATTTAAAAAACAACTGTAGAAGACATTTGGGGGATATTACGGTAGCCAGAATAGGGACTAGGTAGTATTACATATTAAAGAATTTTTAATTTGTTAGGTGTAACAATGGTATTATTGTTATGTAGGAAAATATCTTTTTTTTCCCTTGGAAATGCTCATTAGACTACTTAAAGGTAAAAAATTATGCCTGAAGGCCGGGTGCGGTGGCTCACGCCTGTCATCCTAGCTCTCTGGGAGGCCGAGGCGGGCGGATTGTTTGAGCTCAGGAGTTCGAGACCAGCCTGAGCAAGAGCGAGATCCCATCTCTACCAAAAATAGAAAGAAATTAATTGGACAGCTAAAATATATAGAAAAAATTAGCCGGGCATCGTGGCGCATGCCTGTAGTCCCAGCGACTTGGGAGGCTGAGGCAGTGGTATCTTTTGAGCCCAGGAGTGTGAGGTTGCTGTGAGCTAGGCTGACGCCACGGCACTCACTCTAGCCCGGGCAACAAAGTGAGACTCTGTCTCAAAAAAAAAAAAAAAAAATTATGCCTGTAATTTACTTTAAAATATGTCAACAACACAAACAGATGAAACAAATAAGCCCAAGTGTTAATAATTGGTAAATCTAAGTAATAGTTTTATGAGTGTTCATTGTATGAGAGGACTTCAAGAACTTCATGGAAAAATGGAATTAAAAGATAAAAATAAAAAACATAAACTTTATTTCTCAAAATAAGCTCCATCAAGTTCAAGACTTTTTTTTTTTTTTTGAGACAGAGTCTCACTGTGTTGCCCTGGCTAGAGTGAGTGCCGTGGCGTCATCCTTGCTCACAGCAACCTCAAACTCCTGGGCTCAAGCGATCCTCCTGCCTCAGCCTCCCGAGTAGCTGGGACTACAGGCATGCGCCACCATGCCCGGATAATTTTTTTTTCTATATATTTTTAGCTGTCCAATTAATTTCTTTCTAATTTTAGTAGAGACGGGGTCTCACTCTTGCTCAGGCTGGTCTCGAACTCCTGAGCTCAAACAATCCGCCCGCCTCGGCCTCCCAGAGAGCCAGGATTACAGGCATGAGCCACAGCGCCCGGCCAAGTTCAAGACATTTTTGTAAACAATGATACCAGTCATGTAGTTCATCTCTAAAGAACTGAATGTCCTGGGAATTTAACCACGTCAATCCAGCCCTTTTTACATTATTAACTGAAGAAAAATGGGTGACTTTTAAAGATTTTTTAAGATTGGGAAATAGGCCAGATGCAGTGGTTCACACTTGTAGTCCTAGCACTTTGGGAGGCAGAGATGGGAAGATCTCTTGAGGCCTGGAGTTTGAGACCAGTCTGGGCATCCTAAGGAGACTCCGTCTCTAAATAGAAAATTTAGCTGGGCGTGGTGGTACATGCCTATAGTCCCAGCTACTCAGGGAGTCCAGAAGTTTGAGGTTGCAGTGAGCTGTGATGATGCCACTGTACTCCAACCTGGGTGACAGAGCAAGACCCTATCTCCAAAAAAAAAGCAAAAAAAAGGAAACAAAAATAAGTTAGAAGGAACCAAATCAGAACTGTAAGATGGATATCTAAGATGGATGCCCATGAAAACTCTCACAAGATTGCCCATGTCTGATGTGGAATGAGCAGGAGCATTGTCACCGCGGAGGACTCTCTGGTGAAGCATACCCAGGCATTTTTCTGCTAAAGCTTTGACTAACTTTCTCAAAACACTCTCATAATAAGCAGATGTTATCCTTCTTTGGCCCTCCAGAAAGTCAATAAGCAAAACGCTTTGACTTGAGCATCCCAAAAAACTGTTGCCATGACCTTTGCTCTTGACTGGTCCGCTTTGCTTTGACTGGACCACGTCCACCTCTTGCAGCCACTGCTTTGATTGTGCTTTGTCTTCAGGATTGTACTGGTAAAGCCATGTTTCATCTCCTGTTACAATTTTTCAACTAAATGCTTTGGGATTTTGATTCCACTTGTTTAAAATTTCCATTGAATGCTCTGCTCTTGTCTGCAACTGATCTGGGTGCAAGAGTTTTGGCATCCATCCAGCAGAAAGTTTGCTTAGCTTTCATTTTTCAGTCAGAATTGTGTAAGCTGAACCAGTTGAGATGTCTATGGTGTTGGCTATTGTTTTTGCTGTTAATTGTCGGCCCTCTCCAATTAGGGCAGGAACAAGGTTAGTTTTTTCCTCACAAGTCGATGTGGATGGCCTGCCGCTGTGGGCTTCATCTTCAATTTGTCTCATCTCTTCTTACAATGAGTTATCCATTGATAAACTGCTGGTTTCTTTGAGGCATTGCCTTCATAAAGCATCAGTGATTTCACCTTTCTTCCCCCCAAGCTTCACCATAAATTCGATGTTTGTTCTTGCTTCAATTTTAGCAGAATTCATGTTTCTCTGATACGGGCTCTTTCCAAACCGACGCCTTATCTTTGTTAGTGACTCAAACTAGATCCTGTTTAAACATGTTATAACAAATCAGTACGAGTTTATTTTGGTGCAAAAAAAATTGGAATCTATGCATAGAATCCATGCATAGTGTTTTCATAATATGTGTTTTCCATGAACTTTTTAAAAATTCCTCATTCTTTTCCAAGTGCCTGAAAATTTTCATAATAAAAATTTTAAAAAGAAAATAAAAATGATAAGCTTAAATAACTATAGAACACTCCACTTAGAACTCCATCTTTAATTCTCCAATCCCTCATAACCTTATATTTAACCACCTGCTAATAACTTTTCCTACCATCTAAATACTTGTTTTATTTATTTATTTATTTACTTACTTATCACTCCGTCTTACGCACAGCTACCAGATAAACTGTCTTAAAGCATAGCCTGAGTGTCTCTTCCCTGCTCAACGTCCCTTAATGGCCTTGAATACCAAATAAAGTCTCAACTCTTTAACCTGGGATTATTGCCCTCTGTATTCTGTCCTCAATTTATATTCCTAGTATTTCTACCACCATTTGTCTTTATATCCCCTAACTCTCTTGGTAAATCCAACTACTTGCCATTCATAGTATGTTTTTTGTCTTCCATTTAGCATATTCCTCCTTTTTGAGGCCTTCCCCTCTATCTCTGCCTATTGAAAAACCATCTATTGCTTTTCTTTTTTTCTTTTTCCTTTTTTTTTTTTTTTTTTAGTGAGTCTCGCTCTGTTGCCCTGGATAGAGTGCAGTGGCATCACTGTAGCTTACTGCAACCTTTAACTCCTAGGCTCAAATGATCCTCCTGCTTCAGCCTCCTAAGTAGCTGGGACTGCAAGCACACACCATGACACCTGGCTAATTTTTTCTAATTTTTTTTGGTAGAGATGGGGTCTCGCTCTTGCTCAAGCTGGTGTTGAACTCCTGACCTCAAGAGATCCTCCAGCCTCGCCCTTCCAGAGTGCTGGGATTACAGGTGTGAGCCACCAGGCCCGGCCCTAAATACTTGTTATAACATTATGCTAATTGTCTCAAAATTATATTACTATTGTATATAAATAATGCATAAACAAAAGAAGTATAAGTGTGGGCTTTGGGAGGCAAAACATCACTAATTCTTATTTCATTGACTTAAATTTTTTCAGTGTTTTGTTGAAGCTGAGTTAATATTGTTTTTCCTATCAGCTTTTTCTTTTTACAATTCATTGTATCTTTATAAAATTATATGCAAGTAGTTTTAAAAGTCAATGAAGAAAGACAGGTCCTTTGTTTACTTTCTTGTATCACTTACGAACTTGTAGAAAGCAATAAAATTATCGAAACCACAAGGGGTTTTCAGGCTAGGTGCAGTTGCTCATCGCCCAAAGATCCAATTATTGAGACAATGAGGATTGCCAAGAAAGAAAGGAATTTTTAGTACAATAGACATCTTGTCTGGAGAACAGGAGAAGCTGCCTCAACTCTGTCTCCCAAGTAATGGGGATCATGAGCTTTTAAAGGGGGGGCCACGTACCCTGGCAGGTTGTAGGAGATAGTGAAACTTGCCAGAAGGTCTGCCCAGGCGCCTTCAGAACCTCAACTCCTCTGTCTAGTAGAAAAATCC
This sequence comes from Avahi laniger, assembly GCA_963575035.1. Lineage (NCBI taxonomy): Eukaryota > Metazoa > Chordata > Mammalia > Primates > Indriidae > Avahi > Avahi laniger. The sequence goes on from CAUYSK010056418.1 coordinate 11,248, forward strand.
ACCATTTCTGGGAAAAAACTCAAAAGGTCAAGTAGTTAAGGGAGAAGTTTATATAGGGGTCATTGAAATTTGTTCAATGGCCCCCTCCCTTACAGAATTAAGAAGAAAAACAAAGAACATGAATAAAACCAAACTGGTTCTTCAAAAAGAATAATGAGATAGAACCCTAGCAAAAATGTTTTTAAAAGGGAGAATAAAATAAACAGTAAGAAAAAGGAAAGGGAGAAATAACTGAAGAAAAATAGATTTAAATTGTATGTGCACATATGGAAATAAAGCTGGTGGTGGGGAAGAGGGGATGGGTGAATTCACAGCTAATGGGTACGGTGCATGCTCTCGGGGTGATGGGCACACTTACAACTTTGACTCAAACTGTACAAAAGCATTTTATGTAACCAAAATGTTTGTATTCCCGTAATACTCTAAAATTTAAAAAAAAAAAAAAGGAAGAGAGAAGTACATATTAAACAATAATGGGTCATCAATATATGACGATGTCATGCTGCATTTAAAATAATGCCATGGGAGAACGAATAAGAACGCCAGTTAAAATACAGCTCCTGGAGAGAAGTAAGAAAAGGGCCATAAGTCATGTATCGTATATAATGAATTAACTTCTTCCTTGTGATGAAAATAGTATTAATGTATATTATCTTTGGTAGAATTCGAAAAAATTGTCATTAAACTCGTTTTCTGTATTCTGTGGTTCAGATGAGGAACTCTGGTTGAGAAAGATGAGCTAAACTATTAGCCATTTTTCAAGCTTTTCAAATTCAAATATATTAACAGGAATTGAAAAATTCAAGATGATTACTTTGCTTCATTAAATACTAAATGGCAAGCTCTCTCTTAATTGTTTTTTCATGCCTCTAAAGAAATTAAAATCAATTAAAGACATTAGATTTGCAAAAAGAAACAAAAAAATATTATAAAATAAGTTATAAATAACTATACACCAATATTTGAAAACCCACATGAAATGGATATATTTATGAAAAACATAAAATTCTAATGTAGACGAAAAAGAGAGAAAATTAGAAAAAAACCAATAAGCATTAAAAAGACTGAAATTGCAATTAAACACTTCTCCTCCTAACAATGCACAGGCTCAGACAGTTTTACATGTGCGTTATACCAAATTGTCAAGAGATAGATAACTCTTATTACAGAAAAGGCTGCCAAGTTCATTATATGAGGGTAGTGTAACTTTGAATCTGAAAACTGGATTAGGACGTTATAAAAAAGTCAAGTAGGCTAATGTCATATGTAAACTCTTTGTGAATATCCTATATAAAATATTAGCTAACTGAATGCAACAGTGATTTACAAAAATAGGCCGGGCACGGTGGCTCACGCCTGTAATCCTAGCTCTCTGGGAAGCCAAGGCGGGTGGATTGTTTGAGCTCAGGAGTTCGAGACTAGCCTGAGCAAGAGCGAGACCCTGTCTCTACTAAAAATAGAAAGAAATTAATTGGACAACTAAAAATATATATAAAAAAAATTAGCTGGGCATGGTGGCGCATGCCTGTAGTCCCAGCTACTCGGGAGGCTGAGGCAGAAGGATCGCTTGAGCCCGGGAGTCTGAGGTTGCTGTGAGCTAGGCTGACGCCACGGCACTCACTCTAGCCCGGGCAACAGAGTGAGACTCTGTCTCAAAAAATAATAATAATAATAATAATAATAATGATTAGAAGGACAAAAAATAACAGAAGGTGGTGAGGATGCAGAGAAAGAAGGGAAATCTTATACACTGTTGGTGGAAATGTAAATTAGTATAGCCACTGTGGAAAACAGTATGGAGACTTCTGAAAAAACCAAAAGTAGAACTACTATGTTATACAATCCAGCAATCCCACTACTGGATGTTTATCCAAAGGAAAGGATATTTGTGTCAGGTTTGGCGATCTCGTTCTGTGTTCTCAGTTCTTGGTGTGCTCATGGCCAAAGAATGACCAGACACACCAAAGGAAGGCAAGCACGAGGTGAAATTTATTGAGGGGGAGCAAGGTAGGGTTTTAGATCAAGGGCAAGATACAGGTTTACAGAGCAAGATACATGTGCCACAGATGATGACCAGACTGCTTGTTGTAGCAAAAAGAGAGAGCTTGGTCATGGTCTGAGTCTTGTTTTATAGTGTCCAGATAGGGACCTCCCCATGGCTCAGACATCACCATGAAACTACTCTGATTGGACAGTTGGAAGTTACATGACCTGAGTCTTACTGCATGTGCAGGTCTCCCATGAGCCTCTCTGAAAGCCCACTTGGAGGGGGTGAGCCACAATGGCACCCACTTTCATCCCTAGAAGACTGGGAATCGCTATCTACCTACCTAACACTTGCACCCCACCTTATTGCAGCACTGTTCACGACAGCAAAGATATGGAATCAACCTAAGAGTCCATCAGTGGATGAATGGATAAAGAAATTGTGGTACATATACACGATGGAATACTGTTTGGCCATAAAAAAAATGAAATCATATCATTTACTGCACCATGAACAGAACTGGAAGTCACTACGTTACGTGAAATAAACCAAGCGCAGAAAGACAAATACCATATGTCCTCACTCATATGTGGGAGCTAAAAACGCTGATCTCATGTGTGTAGAGAGTGGAATGATAGACACCAGAGGCTGGGAAGGGTCTGAGAGTATGTGTGTGGGGTGGGGAGTTGAGGAGAGGTTGATTCATGGGTATAAACCTACAGTTATACAGAAGGAATAATGGCAGAGTAGAGTGGCTGTAGTTAACTATAGTGTATTGCATTATAACTGGCTTCATGAACCAATTCAATGACCCCTATATGCTTTTTTATAATCCTCTCTTTTAACTAACTGCTTGGCTTTTGAGTTGTTTCCCAGAAATGGTAGATTTTCTCCGAGACAAAGGATCTGAGATTCTGAAGCTCCCTGGGCAGACTTCCTGACACCAGGACTCACCATTCTGCACAACCTGCCCCCAATCCATGTAGCCCCTTGTTAGTTACACCATGACCTGCCCCAAGGCACATGGCCCCTCCTTTAGAAGCCCGTGATCTTGGTCTGGGAGACAGATTTGAGGCAGCTTTTCTGTTCTCCCAACAAGTCGTCTTATGTATTAGAGATTCCTTTCTGCCTTGGCTGTGTGAGGAGCAACTGGACCTAGGTTCAAACCACCTTGACGTTTCGATAATGGTATATTTCAAAATAGCTAGAAGAGAGGACTTTAAATGTTCCCAACGTATAAATGATAAACACTCAAGGTGATGGACACCCTACATACCCTGACTTGATCATTACACATTCTATGCATGTAGCAAAATATCCCATGTACCCCCTAAATATGTACAAATATTATGTATCAATTTAAAATTGTAGTAACTTTAAAAGCATTCCTTTTACTTGAGACAGTCTCTCTGGCAAGTGAGAAGCAGTATCATATTGTAGTTTTCATTCACATTTCTCTAACGAATGAGGTTTAGTATCTTTTTTAATGTATGTTGCCATTTGCTTTTCTTCTTCTGTGCTGTTTACCCATTTCTCTATTTTGTTTTTGCTCTTCACAGTTTTTAAAGAGTAGCTTTATTTCTTACAGTTTTTTTTAAAAAGGAAACAAATATCACAAATTTTGGAATGGGTTAACTAATTTATTGTATACCCACACAATGGAATACTATACAGCTATAAGTAAACATCAAGGTGGGGCCAGGCAAAGTGGCTTGAGCACATTGGGAGGCTGAGGTGGGAGGATTGCTTGAGCTGTGGAGTTGGAGGCTGCAATGAGCTATGATCACGCCATTGCAGCCTGAGAGACAGAGTGAGACCCTGTCCTCCCAAAAAAGAAAAAAAAGTCAAAACATAAATAAAAAATTAAAAAACAAGACAAACAGAAATTGGCTCTTGATACGAGTAATTTAAAAAAAAAGCCAAAGTGGGTTGTATATGCTTCTATTGAAAGATCTCCCAGCTAAACTATTAAGTAAAAAAGCAAGATTTGGAACAATTTGAATGTTATAATCCCATCTATGAAAAAAACAAGGTCCTACATAAGGCCATATGTGAGAAACTTCTATTTTCCACTGGGAAGTTAGTTGGGGATTGGAGGTGAAGAGGGAGATTTTATTTTTTCATTTTATTTCCTTCAATACTGTTTGGTGAGTTTTAACATAAAAATCTCAATCCACAAACTCAGTACTTTGGGGGAAAGAAATTTTTTTTTCACTCTGACCCCCTATTCCTTTGGAAAATGGGAAATTCAACCTGGGTCATGGTAGCATCACTCCTCCCTTTCCTAGAGCTAAGGTCCTGCTGTGGACTCAGGGTCAAAGCATTTTTCAGTGAATAAAATAAATACCACCAGAGGTGAAGAAAATCCAGAGTTGAGTCTACCAGTTTGTCAAGCAAGGAAACACCCACTAGTGAAGAAACTCACTGAGTAGTCCCCTGAGGAAAAAAAAAATGGAGTTTTTTAATTTGTTTATTTATTTATTTATTTTGCGACAGAGTCTCACTGTGTTGCCCGGGCTAGAGTGAGTGCCGTGGCATCAGCCTAGCTCACAGCAACCTCACACTCCGGGGCTCAAGCGAGCCTTCTGCCTCAGCCTCCCAAGTAGCTGGGACTACAGGCATGCGCCACCAGGCCCGGATAATTTTTTCTATATATTTTTAGTTGTTGGATTCATTTCTTTCTATTTTTAGTAGAGACGGGGTCTCGCTCTTGCTCAGGCTGGTCTCGAATTCCTGAGCTCAAACAATCCACCTGCCTCGGCCTCCCAGAGAGCCAGGATTACAGGCGTGAGCCACCACGCCCGGACTTGGAGTTTTTTTAAAGGGCTACAGATTGATTATGCTAAGCATTGAAAACTAACACTCCGGGCCAAATGAGTCCACAGGTCTGTACACAGGTGGCTAAAGCAAGTCCTGTTTTAGGTAGATATCGAGGGATTCCCTGTCTCCTAGGGACACAAGTGGGTACCATTGCAGCTCACCCCCACCCCATGGGCTTTCAGAGAGGCTCGTGGGACATTTACATGTACAGTGAGACTCGGGTCCATCAAAGCGGTTCCATGACGACATCTGAACCACGCGGAGGTCCCTGTCCAGACGCTATTAAACAGGACCCAGACCACAACCAAGGTCTCTCTTTTGCTCCAACAATGTGTCCATTTGTCATCTCGGCTTATGTATCTTGCTCTGTAAACCTATATCTTGCTCTTGCTCTACAATCCTATCTTTC